>JAGDQP010003207.1:40273-96414 GCA_022664845.1 Lepisma saccharinum
TTCTTTTATTTGTATATGTTGAATGTATATATATATATATATATATATATATATATATATATATATATTACATTTACTATAACTTAGCACGCAACATATTTTGTGTATTTTGCTACTAACATCTTCTTTCTAACGAAAATAACAACATAATATCAGAAATTATAAAGCATAAATATCGTGCCTCATTTTTAAGAACTGATAGAAACAGACGTTTTGTCTTGTCTTTCGTACATAACGTTAGTATTCTTGGAATACTCGTTTCATTATGAAAGAAATAATTACCTAGCAACCATAGTTTTCGTTTCTCCATGTTCGGCAAGGATCTTTTCTACTGGACAATTTAAATTACATCTTTCAGTAAATTTCAACTAATGGCCGAACTAGAGTAAAAATTTCGTTAGGTTCCCTGTTTTGGTGTTTCAAATTCGATTCTCTTACGTTTTGTTTTTTTCATTATATCCTACATACTACAAGAAACCATTAATATATTTCCAGAAGCCAGGACATGCGATAATGATTTATCTTAAAGAAAAGAAAATTCCAACCCTTGCTCGTTCACGCACACACTCTCAGAATCACACATCGCCCATTCTATCTCAATTGGGTGGCCTATCTTCTAGGTTTAGAGAAACCTCGTGTATACTGAAGTCATGTAAAGATTATATTAGCCATGATAGTACAATGTATTGTTTAGCACGATTTAGTCTTCTGCTTGAGTACATGTTTGGACCGCACTGGCGACTGCGTGGGATATTAGGGCACCAGCATGTACATTACGTTTCGGAATTAATTCAATATTAATCTTACTTTTTAATTCTTCTTCGCATATTCTTGCGTTTGATAAGGTTTTCTGGTATTAAAGAATACAGGCAGTAGCTATATTTTCTATTTTTATTTATGAGTTGTTAATTAATTTCAACAGAACAGCAAATGATCTTCATTTTATGATTCTTAAGAACTCATTGCTTCTCCAAAAGTAGTTCGTTTCTGATCTGTAGTGGGGAGATATGCACCTTGCCACACTGCTACTATTACGATCGAGGTTTCCCGGGATTTTACTTAGAGTTGCCAAGTGCTTGTGATATGATAACTTAACTAACGCTCTGGATGCTACCTTCCACATCCCGGAAAGAAATACTCATAGCTAAAAATCTCCAACTAAAGGACCTGACGGACTGGTTGCTAAACGTTGTCAGATCAGCAAAATTTCCTTAGCAAACAACTGTGTTCATTATTACATATAAAAAAATGAAAGCAGAACGAAAAACTCTCATTTCCATGACACCTTCAATGTAGAGACATAAAGCTACTTGTGTCGAATAAATCTCAAATAAAATGTTTGATGTAGGTATTTTGTTTGTGGAAACACAACACATTACAAATGTAATTTAATAAATCACTCTGTTTCACGCTGATGTTTTCCTTCAGGCAGAATTATGCGCTTAAATAAGTAATTTTTTTCCGTTCTGTTTTGAATTAAAGTATTTGGATAAAAAGCAAATGCTGCCCTCTAGGAACTTAATTCTGAAATTGTTTCTACCTTTAGTTCGGTATCTTACCAATATATATTAAAGTTACTTACTGAGATCTCAGTTAATAACTCTGCATATATTTACAGGAAACGTACCTGGAACAAAAACGAAATTATTTAATATTCAGAACTTGAAAGTCATTTCTAACATAATACATATTATTTAAAGATTTATTTCGCGTTCGTGAGTTTTCATATTTTAAAATATACTGAACAAATACCAAGCAATAATGACCTTTTGGAAAGCTAGTCCTAATAGCATTGTAAATCATCATGTTTTTGCGAAATGACCAGGCTAGCAAGACTGTAAACTGTTGGTCGCTAGATGAAATATTACCATGACCAAGACAAAAATACGGGTTTTCAAAGGTAGCAGCGGTTGAAGCACGGAGTCGGATTTTCGAGAAAAAGCCGTATTTAATTTGTACAAGAATAAAACAAAATATTAATAAAGTAACGTAATTATTTTGGGTGGCAAACATAAGTCGAGAAAAGTGTTGCAGACTTCAGTCATTTCGCATGTTCCGATGACGATTCTGTGAACATGAAAGTTAAATATATATATATATATATATATATATATATATATATATATATATATAGATATATAGATATATGGATATGTATGTATGTATGTATTAAAGTTACTTATTGAGATACACACACACACATTTAATACTATTCTAGAACAGTCAAATACTGAGCCAAATAGTCAAATAGTTAAAGTCCACATGGCATGAGCATGGATCGAACCTACTACCCCTAGATCCAGAGATGAACGCTCTGCCAATTCTGCCGCTGCGGCTCCCAAAATTTTCCAACATTTAAATACGTTTCGCTCAATCTGCCAAACAATGTAAGTAGGATGTATGTCGAAGTTTGTACGAATAAAATATTTTAACAGAAACTAGATTATTTATGTGGAAAAATGTCATGTTGAAGAACGAGATTTATGTAAACTTTCTTTATGTGTAAGTTATCAATTATGGCCAACAGATGCTATGAAAAAGGTGCAGTATAGTAAGCAGCATAATTATGATTTTTATTGATTAATTCAAAATTCATCCACTGCAGTCAGATTTATAAATTCCTGATTGCTGACGATCTGCAGAAATTCATCGGTTAAAGGTATTGTGAATTTCCACGGCACAAAGCGAATGGGAATTCCCCCTTACAACTTTACAGATGACTAGTGTTGAGAGAATGTACTGAGTATTAAGCCGCTGTCTACGTGTCATTCATTATCGTCAATTGTCTTCTGTTAGATAATACAAAGCAACATCTTTTCGGTCTTGAAAGCTTTCTTGTAAACATAGAATGAAATTTAGCTGCTAATTTTAAACAAAATGTCAGAAGATTTGTTCTATCATGTAAGGATTTGACGTAAAATTTATTTTCAACTTTATTTCGTTACAAGTTTAATTGATTTTAACCAATTAATATCTCTACTATAAGCTAAATTGCAATAGTTATTTAGCAAATTAGCTGATCTTAAACTACCTTTTGATGCTCATTTCAAACATGGTCTTAGATTATTCTTATAACGTGAGCAGAGTTTATTGAAAAGTGGGAGTTATAAAATGCATAGAATCGAGATAAATTTAATTTGATATTTTATTGCGTATGTGGTGAATAAACAAAACTATTAATACCAAACTAACCTACGAAATGTACTACTTAATGAATGAATAAGGTCAGTAGAATAGGCTTGTTCACAAATCTTTCCATGTAAAATCTTTGGTAAACTTTATTTTTTATATGGGACAGTCCAGTAACTTTTGACTTCGGTCCGTTACCTTTCGACTATTTACACCCATTAAAACTCACAAACATCCATGTGTCTGCTGGGATTCAAACCAGGGATCTTCGAGTCGTTGGCCTAACGCATTAGACAGCACGGCTACCCGGTCGGCAAATCTTGTCCTGTGTATCAAAAAATGTATAATAAGCAGTCTACGAACATACACTTTGTGATATTAAAACTAATGAGTGGTATAATATTTTTCATATTTAAATATAAGTTTTTAATATCACAACTCTAAATACACTTGTTTCATCTTTACATTTTCTTTGAACATGAAACACAATAGTTACATTTTATTTGGTTTTTTGGTATGTTCTTTATATTTTGCTTATATATTGCTTGTTTTTTGTTGTTGTCATTCTGATCTTGCGCAAATACTTAATCGTTCTGTAGAAACCGGTGCTTATATAGCAATTAGAACTTGTAAAAATATATTCATATGTTTTCTACCATTTTTTGTGGTGATCATCTTTTGTGTTTTCTAGAAACGTTTGAACAGCAGATCTTACTTAACTTTGCGGATTTAAGGACCTCCAAAAATGTTACTTGCGAACTCACAAGTAACGCAAAAAAGATCAAGAAGCCAAGATAAAATGAATACAGTATCAAATGTGTTTCAAAAAGGGCTTAGTAATCAAGACCACTTTCAAAATATATTTAATACTGTCAGACAAATGGGAGTAATAATGGCATTTTGGAAACTAGCCTATATTAAATTTACAAATATTTATCAAATGCATTCATCTATAATTTGCAGATGTTTGCTATTGAAGAGAAATATGAAGATGTGGGCTGTTTCAACTTACCGGTATGTACCTTCAAATATCTCGGCTAAAAGAACGAGCTTCAAACTCGGATTCAAATAATTTCAAAGATTTTAATAAATATATTTATTTTTCAAAATTTAAATATTGTTCTGGATCTATTTGGTAGTTCTAAAAATTGAATGGGGAGCCGTAAATCATTACATTGGAAGAACGTATATATTATGATTGGTTTATTCGTACTTTGTATAAAATTTCGTTATGAAACAAGTTATATTGAGAACTATCAATGTTCAGAAAAAAGATTGAGTTCAGAAAAGTTGTATTATGATATAATAACATTTGTCGTTCATGTTTTTTGTTTTATTTTGATGTTGCTATGAAGTTTGTTTTGTGGATACATATTGCAGTATTTGTGATTATATAAATCAAAATGAATATGGCAATAAACCTGAAAATGTAAGGACAAAATCTCAAGTAGCTCCTCACTGAAAAAATAGGAGACACAACGTTAATCCAGCTGAGCTTCATCATTTTTTGTATTAACTTACATTCTTCCAGTTTTCGGTTGAACGTTTTACTTTCTGTAAAATTACAAAATGTGTATATATATATATATATATGACTTTTTCAAAGTATTTAATTGAAGCAGAGTATTGTTTGAAAGTAGAAAAGAAGAAAAGGTAACGTTCCTTTAAAATTAAAATTAAAAAATAAAGTGGCCGGGTTTCGACCCAGGGTCCGCTAACACACTAGTCAGATGGTCTCGCCACTTAGCTACGAAGGTAGTTGGTACTCATAGCTTTCCAAGTGATATTTATAGCTAGGATTGTATTGCGAAGGAGGTTAATCATTAACATGTTTTTGTTTTTACTACAAGGAATATCTCGTGCAAAAAGGGAGAGATACGTTTGCTACAGTGTAAGAATTTGTACCAAACTTAATTGGTGTTTCCTTCAATGCAATCCTTGCCGTCCTCGGTCTACCAGTGAACTGTTTACTGTTTACAGTGTAAAATCAATATAGACATTCAAAATGGCTGGGCATTCAGTGACAACCAAGTAACGTTACTCCTGTTATTGGATTATAAAATATCCAACCAAGGCTTCAACTTCATCCACAAAAATTCGTAACCTCAAATTTGCAGGTTAAGGTCACACTTCGATCAGAAAATGACCGAATGTTAAGCGTAAAATAAGTTGAACGTTCACCGACAAATCACTTTGGCAAGTTTCAACCCATTTGCAGTTGACGTTAAGTTATTAAAAAGAAAAAATGGAGATAAAGTTAGCAATCTTTCCACTAAAGGGCTTACACTGTATCCACATTTAAGAGTAAATACAACAAAACGCTAATTTTGGACTTTTGTTTCTCCATAAAGCGGAGTAACTTTCATGCATTTCGTGTTGCTTTTTTTTACAGTGCTGATCAAATGTATACAGCGAAAAATATAGAAAAAACATTCACTAAATGTATGAAAATGGAATAGCAGAAAGTATAGGACTGTTATGGAACAGAAGGATTCGGAAACGTCAGAATTAGTAAAGAAGCACAACCCCCACCCACCAACCTTAAAGAACTTGATTTTTTTCCACGCTGAACATTGATATGATTACTTTACTGGCAGATTGTCCTTTATATCGTGTTTTGGACTCCAGAAACTTAATAGAGACATCTTCGTATCTGCTAAACACAACATCAGCCCTTTTAACATAAGGTTGTGACACAAGTTCCTTGTTTTGTTTAAAATCTCTTCCAAAAATTTACCAAACGTACTAAAGTTTTATTTAGTTTAGTACGACGCACAAGTGATATTCCTCCAAACATTATAATTTTGGAGTATCTGAAGAATATAATCTCGTGTAGGATTTAGACATCATCATATATTATATCTCAATGGGTAATGCTGATTTGGCAAATCTTTTGTAAAACCCGTCCTTGTCAAAACATATGTTAAATAATCCAGTATGTCGTGGGATGCTAATTTTTTGACTTTGAATCATCGCTTGCATGAATAATTCTTAGATTTCTGTCATATAATTTGTCTTGCAATTGTTTGTTGATACTTGTAGATTTAGTCGTTTTACAAAGATTAAAATGTTGAAGCTTAAGATTTTAAAGAACCAAAACTACATTTTGTTTCAACAGATGATGCTTTCTATCGTAATCACGAATCCTTATTTCACCAAATTATTTGATATCGAGCAAACATTATGTGGTGGAGACCTTCGTTATCTTCCTTAAATTAGTTGCAGTCACTGAAACACACAATTAAGTTTTCAATGTCTTTGTTAACTTTAGCAGGGAACTGGAATCAATATAACTTGGGATCACCATGTATTCCAGGATATGAGAATAGACCAGAGTGACTTTAAGAGGATAACTCCTGCCCGAATGTAGTACTCATATTATGCAAACAGGCTTTCCTTGGACACCCGGAAATAGTAAAAGCTCCGAAGAATGAAAAAGAAACAATTTGGCACCACGAACGTCTTTCTACGATGATTGGTTGCTTAGAATGAAAAGATTAACTGACGGAGTCTAGTGCGCACACCGTAGTTTGAATCCGACCATTTCCCTACGTAATAAACCATTTTTCCGACTGGCAACATGCGTTTTCTTGGTCACTATAATCTTCCAGAGGAGAATAGACAATTCTCTGAGAGCCTACAATATATATTGAAATTGATTTTTCCTCTTCGTGATTTTTTTTTTAAATGTGACTTTTATCTGAAACTGTTGCTTTATGTTCGGTAAACTGTGGGTGCACATACGTCTACATTTTATCTCATATGGTAAGAGTTTTTTAAAAACAAAGTACTCAAACTACGAAACACATTTTTCGTTTTCTATTTTCTTAACTGTTCAAGCCAGTTATTTTGTCCAAATGAAGGAAAAGCTAAGATGTAAGTTTTTCTATGTGTGCCCGTATGTCATACCGACCTCAATCTCAAATTTACTCAAATTCTGGGACTTCGTTATATATCCTCGAAAGTTGTGTGGAGCTAATTATTTGCCATTCATAAATATTTAATTATATTTTTAGTTCCTAATTCTCACATTTAAAATAAAATAAAATTTTTTCTCGAGCGATACGGAACACAACGATACGATTAAACATGTAATCATGCAAGCAATATCTTAGAAATAACGTTTCAAAAAACGTCTTATAATCTACAGGAACGCAAAATAAAAATAAATTTCGAATACAAAAGCAATTAGGAAATTAGAAATACGATCCAGACTCAGTAGAAAAGTTAAAAATCTGTCAAGAAAATTCTACCGGTACAAAGGCGTTTCATGATATTAGTTTATTAGAAATAGACATTTCATTTCATTCTTTCTATTGATTTTGTTCTAATTCCAGAGTCCAGTCAAGACGTCTATAGAATAATCTGTGTAAATTTGCGATTCAATTAATAATTCAATACTGTCACGATTTATGAAATATTTTTCACACCATTCGATGTAGTGAGAATTAGGGGAAAGAATCTCACAAAGCGTTATCGTATTGATCAACGTATTCCTGCCCTGATCGATATAAACCCTTGATCCAAATAGACTTGGACTACCCTACAATTAATAGGAGTAAAGAAACTTGTACGGTTTCATGGAAAAGAAAAGTGGTCTTACTTTCGGTCAATGTTGAGTTTTGTTCATTTCACACAATTTAAAGAAACCCGACCTGACAGTAAAAAGATGGTTTGGCTGCAATCATTTGTTACTGTCTTATAGCAAAATATAAATAAGGAGATTTTACTCCAATATAATTTTTTAATGAATCTAGTTCTCTCTTGCCTTGTACTCATTAATATTGATGATATTAAATACGAAATATTCTGTTTTATTATCCATGTAAATATGTACCTATCTCTTCTTTTAAATGTACCCCTTCCATTTTTGCTATATAAAGTAAGTGCGTTTTTCAAATGTGCATTTAATATCTATGTCTATGGACATAATTACACATTATTTTCGTATCTAGTATTTATTTTACGTTATTGTATCTTACAGATGGTATTTATATTTGCGTCAGCATGTTTGTCTCTGTTCAATTTTGGGAGTAAAATAGGTTCAAATCGATTTGAAATTATATTTGAGTATCTTACGAAGGGTATGATTATGTAGGAATCTTGAAATTAAATGAAGATGAGAAAGCTTTGACACTAATAAGATTCATTCGCAATTAAATTGTAGAAGCTTGAAATTTCCATCGCATTAAATATTCAAGAAAATGTGATTCTAGCTTTAAAAAAAATATCTTTCATCGTAATTGTGATTACAGAATGGAGTGAGTTTAATAAATTTAAAACTCATTTCACGTCGCTCAATTTACATTGCACAGCTTTGCTAATTTCAAGAAATAACCTTTGACATTGTAAGATGATGTTAGTTCTCCTCATTCCAGAGGGAAGGAAATATTATACACTTCAATCAAAGTATGTTTCTTGCGCTCATTTTTGACTGGAACTGCGTTAGTTTCAGGTAGAAGGTATAAATGTGTACAAAGGCGTGTTAAAAGTATATAATGTCTGTCTAGGGCAATTGTCGTGCATTTCTTTGTTCCATAATTGTTTTTTTTAAACGCTTGTTGTAATCATTATGCTGACATTTATCCTGACAAAATTAAGACTCATCAACTCTCTCATAAAATTGTTTAATATATAACGTGAAAAGTGACACAGTTATTGTTTATCATATATAATTACAGCAATATTCTAGCATCGAGACGACCCGTGTTCAATCTCTGTTTTTACCATCTTCTTGTTACATTTTCTTAGGTAACCGGATATGCTTATTTATATACACTAACTCGTAAATAAACTACCACCTGGAAAACAGGATTTTTTAAAAATTACATTTCGACATCCAGATCTGGATACCATTTTCAGCGGCTCGATTGCGTTTTACTCTTTTCACGTAGAGGACGAAAAATATCAAGGAGTGTTTGAAGGAAGATGTACTTTTTGTTTAAATGTCCTATTATAAACCAGTCCATAGATAATTTTTTTTGTAGTCATCTGCAAACATAAATTTTAGTATGCGCTACAATAGAAAAATGGCCGCCATAAACATGAAACAATACCGGTTTTGATCTATTCTCACATAAGGGATAAACATATTAAAAATACAATTTTTGAAAGCAGTCAAGTAACCCCCTGGATGATTTCGAATAACACTACAGTAAAATTCAATGTTACGTCCGACATTAACCTTATCTTTATTGGTTGTAGTAAAGGAAGTCTGAATTTTGATACGAAAAACAGGATCTAAAGAAAGAAAATAAATGTCAAAGTGAAAAGAATTCGTAGAAAAGGAAATACAAGAAGATGTGCGTTCGTATCTTCTTCTAGAAGCATCAAAGAAAGCGTTATGTGGGAAAAAGCAAATCCGGAAACTACAAACTTTAATTCATTTTATGTCTCTGCTTCGTCCTTGCTTCGGTTCCTTATCTCTTCTTTTTTTTCATAGCTTCATCCTCGGATCTTCTTTATCCCAAAAGTAAATTAATACTCTTAGCGTCTAGAAATGTAATCCAGATTTGTTATTTCAAAGCCTCAACAATAGGGGCTGAAGAGTATCAATGCTAGTAAAACGTACTTCGCATCAGAAATGTTGTAACTTACACTGACGCGTATAGGTGTCTCGTGTAGTAAACAATATTACAAACAGAAAATCTGACACATTGTTTCTGAATAATGTAAGCAAACAAGCAAGATTTCACCGATAAAGAAAACGTGTAGGGAAACGTGAAAGATTTTATTAAATGTTCTTCTGTTTCAACATTTGATTCTAGAAATTACTTCTTGACCACAATAAATATGTTAATGAAGTAAATCAAATAACGTAATTCATTATATTTGTGCTAACGAAATATCATTTAATTCCTGTATGATGACGTATAGTGGAAGAGTATTATAGTTTTTCTTTAAAATAGTGTATCTTTCAGACGTATACTTTCAAAGAAATAAAGTAAATTTTTAAGCGCTTTAGAATTTGAAAGAGTTCTCTTTATAAAGTATATCTCAATACTTAATTTTCCTGTTTATCTTTGTTTAGTATGTATCTCTTGATTGAACATATTTTTATAGCCTATGGTCGTCTTAAGTCTTAAGAAACCATCACAAAGTAATGCCAAATATTAAATATACTGAAATTGATGTTGTATCATACACAATAAAATTGAAACTCTTTTTTACAAGGTTAACCAGACATAACATTTAAAGTACTCATATCAATCCTATGGTTGCTAATCAACTACCAACAATACTAGTTTATTTTCATGGATTGTATTTAATTTACTAGAATAACAATTTTTTTTGTCATTGTAAAATGTATATTTACATCTCAAATTTGGATGGCTTGTGTTTCAAGAAGGGGTGAATTTTCAAGGAAAGTTTAGAGTTCACTGTCTCTTTTATCTCTCTCTCTCTCTCTCTCTCTCTCTCTATCTAGCTATCTATCTATCTATCTATCTATCTATCTATCTATCTGTCTGTCTGTCTGTCTGTCTGTCTGTCTGTCTACCTATCTATCTATCTAGGGTGAATTTTGGAGAGATACTCTGGAGGAACGAGAGAGAACCTGGAGGACAATTACTTCAAAAGCGATCGTTTAGAATTAAACATAAAAAGTCATTCTAAAATTACTGGAAGGAAATGCCCCCATGTCCCCCATAAATCCGCCGATGCTCTCTATCTATCTATCTTATTGTCTGTCTGTCAATCTATAGTGTATGTAGGAGATTACAACAAACTTTTGAAAACATTCTGTAAAATATTAAACAATTATCTTACTCGTGTGGAAATCCATTCTGTTCTCAAGATACAGGTTTTCCAACTTATAGCACAAACTGAACTCCTTACAGTTGTAAGCAAGTTCATTTTTCTATAAATCATAAACGTTGTATTGAAAAGTACAATTTAGTTTCAGGGGATGGATTTGCATAATATAAAGCCTGATCTAAAGTGCCGAAAAAAAAAAACTTAAAATAAATTTTAAATTTATAATATAATTTAATCTGGTATAATATTCAGAATGTGAAACACTGCAGAGTATTTCACGTATATACCATGTTTATCACCGCTAGAGGATTCCCAATATCCAACTAACCAACATAGTAATATTTGCGAAAGAAATATAATATCATACCAGGTTGTCGCTATTGACAATAAGAAAATATAGTATTGTTAGTCTTAATTTCCACTTCAGTGGCACAGATAAAAAACTAAAGTCGCCTTGAATGTATCGTTTATCGCTTATAAAATAAAATATTTATTTAATTTGTAAGGACTCAATTGAAGACCTGAATTACAAAACATCCCAAGTACATAGGAGTATTTTCTTTTCAGGAGGAACAAAATACGCTACAAGGGCTTGGGATATTATTCTATTTACCAAAAATTATTTTGTATTAAGAAGAAGGCTTTGGGTTGGAGTTAGAAAGTAATATAATGTAAGTGGATAGCCCATGGAACGGGATGTATTGCAATTCAAGTACTGCAAGTTGGAAACGCTTTATCGCGACAACCAAGGGGAAGATAATATTTTCTTGGTTTCTTGCCAGTAATCAACTGCCTTTGGCACTATATATATTCAGTAATCCTCTGGCCTAGTGGTTAGCGTTGCTGACTACGTATTGAGGGATCCCGGGTTCGATGACCGGCGCTGCCAAGGATGTTTCCAAGGCGTGTAGATCTAGAACGGTGCCAACCCAGCATCATGATACAGTGGGGGAGCTGTTATGAATAAAAGATAGTGGCCATCACTGTTAGAGCTTACGCTTTCCTCTCCCAAAAAAATCTGGCTAGCGTGAGAGCAATACACCAATCTCCTCCTTCCAGGGAGAGGCCGCATCCAGTAGTAGATCGAATATGGCTGTGATTTATTATTTTATTGTACATATAACGGATATATATTCGGTAAGCTCAAACTTTAGCAGCGAGAAAGGGTTCTTTGAAGTAAGATATGATCATGAAGTTCAGTCGTATTACGTAGAGAAACTTAATAAAAGTTCGTGGACGAAGAAATTAAACTTAGAAAGGAAGTGTGTGGTATTTCCTGCGCCTCTCTCGAGCAAGCAATATGAACCCAACCCTCTTCTCTTAGCACCATCACATTTGCATTGAAATTAGAAAACGAAGACTAAAAGAAAACTCTCAGACGCCTACTGTTTACTTTATCCTCTGCAACGTCTCTACCATCGGTGTTCTTCAGATATGTAAAACTTTTCCTTTCCTTTTTTTTCTGAAAAAATAATATATTGAAACAATATAGCTTACACATATTAATAAAGAAAGCATATTAGACAATTTCTGATCGTTATGTGGGTAAGTAAATGTATTAAGGAAGTTAAGAGGACCGCACTAACTAAATTTTAAAAATATTTTTCAAGCAATTTGTTTGCGTCTTGAACCAAATGGTATAGTTAGTGCCAAGCCTCGTAGGTACTACAAAATGCTACTGAAGGGTTTTAAAAAAAATAGTTCGTCTTATACCGTTTTCCACAGGTGTGTAAAGTGCTCTTACTAGTATAGATTCATAGTTAGGGTTAGAATGACCACTCGAAATGTAAGTGCGTTGTTCTGTTTTTAATATTATTAATTGTTTCTCTTGTCTTATTAATTCTGAGAAGTGTATTAACATGATTGCGAAACAGCAATGGTTATCAGATACAACTTTGATTACATTTAGATTAGTCGCTTAGCAAAATAAAGCTATTTGGGGAGGACTAAAGTGAAGCTGAGTGCCACCGAACTGAACCCATACATTTAAATAGTGGCGAGCAGACCAGTTGAACAGAGTGAAGCGGAGCGAAGTATATTACATTGTTTTAGTACGCTACGACTTTATTTCCTTGCTCCACTCCAATTAGCTTTACAGGTTTTAGTTAGTTTTCATAGACTGAAAATGCTACTCTATTTGTTGACTATAAAGAGAAAGGAAAATATATTGCCCGAGATTCATTAAGTTTGCACTACGTATTGTAAATATTCTAGTGAATTTTAGATATTATATTTCGCGTACATTTGATTGCAGAACGTGTTGCCTATAACATTAGTTTTTTTTTAGTGTTTACCTGACTTTTTATTAACTTACTCCAAGAGTAAATAGAAATGCATTTTGAATTTAAAAAAATAAAAATGATCAAGATTAACAATAAATCCTAGTATAAAGTTATAGATCGTAAAAATTCTACGATTTCCAATAAGCTACAAAGCTTCCAGCAGCTTTTATTGTAAATAGTTTTATGAAAACAAATGTTGTATTCGATTCTAGTTACTCTTTTATATCATTGGGTTTTCGTAAATACTTCATACATCACCCGTACAAAACATATTTTCATGTGCTATTGGAATAAATTACTAACTTCGATATACACTTGAAAACCCCGAATCATTCTGCAACGAAACCGAAAATATTGTATAAGATTTCTGATTCACTACATGATAGTGAATATTTCTTTTGTTATCTGAGAATAAATAGAGCAGTCATGTGTCAATATGATCAACAACATTTTGGCAGGAATACGTGACTAAAAAGTCTAACCGATTATCTTTGGAAATTGTTAGTGGCTAGACACAAGTGACACATCGTTGTGATTTGCTTGCTGTCTCATTGTCTCAATCAATCGTTATTCGAATTTCTCATCAGAAAGAGAGAAAGAGAGAGAGAGAGAGAGAGAGGATTTGTAGGAGAATCAGACAAAACACCATTGATGGTTGTATCGGTATATATTTAATTAAGAAGCCAAATATCAAAGAGCAGCTACATTAAAGGTATCGTTGCCAAACAGTCACCAAATAATTTGATTTTCGTGCAGAAAAATTCCTGCTTTTGTGGTACAGTACATAAGACTATTAATTTCGTAGCCACAAAATTAATGGGCTATGTTTTTACCTACGTGTATTTTTTTTTTCAAAGGCAAGTTCAGATATTTTCATGATATTGTATAATTACATGAATAATAACCATATTTTTACAAATCGTTTTTTTTTCTTTTTAATGGAAGAAATGTTAACTATATATTTTCTTTATCGCGCCGTAAACCAAATTAATGTCATCATGCAAAGGTTTTTAGAAGACTACATTCTAAAATGAATATGTGTACTGTGTGAACAGTTTAAAAGGAAACCAGGATGCAGGAGAGAATATTCTTCAGAATAGTACAAGACATGCAGCGCTGCGAATAACCAATAACATAAGATGAACGTGTAACGGGAAAAATTTGTGACACCCTGTTCGTTCCCTTAGGATTAAATCAAATCACATATTTACGCAATATGCGATTGTTCCTGCACGTTAATCTGGATTCTGAGAGGAATGCCAGCCAGACTAGACTAGAGCAAGTTTTTGTCAATAAGAAGCTCAGGAGATGGCACTAACTTTCTATCAGTTGAGAAGCGTCTAAATTTTAGGAATGTTGAACAGCAGGTGAAAACAACTGAAGAAACAATTATACCAAAATACATACGAAGTGTAATTATTCGAAAATTCATACATGTAATATGTATGTGTATGGAAAATAATGTAAAGTTACTTGTCTTGTAATAATTCCTAAACTGGTGCCGCTTGTTTTAGACCGGAAATGTTGTAACTTTAGACCAACGTTTATAATCAATGTTTTGAACAAATAAAATACTATTTTCTGGAAGGCTGAAACTGAGTGTTTCAATTTGTATTTGGTGGATAAATTCATATCCTCCTCCGAACTTGGCGGAGACTGTATTGCTAACCGTCTGCTAATTGCTGAAGTACCAGGGTGAGTCATATGTTCGTAGCGTTGGGTGGCCTCGCCCACTCGATGCCTAAAACACAATGTGCAACGTGTAGAACAGGTGAAGGTGGTGGTAGCAGAAAGCGTGTCACGTGTCTGTCTGATCACAGCGCTAACGGTGTGTGGAGGAACTACACGTTGAATACACAGTTGGCAGGACAATGGCTGAGGAGAAACTTCTGTGCCGTGTGCTTCTGCGCCATTACTGGAAAAAGGGCTTCAATGCAGCAGCAGCATACAAGGAAATTTGTGCTGTAGAAGGTGAAGGTACTGTCCACCCGTCCACAGCTAAAAAGTGGTATCAACGTTTTCAGTCTGGTGACACCAGCCTCGATGACAAGCCCAAGAGTGGACGCCCTATGACGACGGATATCGATGCCCTCCTGAACGCTGTTGAACGAAACCCAGGAACCAGTGCTCGTCAGCTGGCAGATGAGGTTCAGACATCACAAACCAGTGTCGTTCGTCATCTGCATCAACATTGAAACTCCAGGCAACCGAGAATGGTTCCCCATGATTTGACTCCCGCTGAAGGTCAACAATGTTTGACCCTGTGTGAAACCCAACTGGCGACAGGTTTTAGCTGCGGCTCTTCACGAATGATGAAAAGTGAACCTTTCTTCGTTATCCTGACACCGGGAAACAATGGCTTCGACCATGTACCGATTCGCAGCAAGTGGTTCAAATGGGCGGTTCGAAGAGAAGGCAATGCTGCGTGTGTGGTGGAATTTCGAAGGTCAGGTGCACTGGGAGCTCGTTCCATATGGTCGGTCCGTAGATGGGACATTGTATGCTTAACATCCGCAACTGGTATACGACATTGTGCGCCGTCGTTATCCAGCACTGGTAAACCGAAAGCGACTGCTCCTCCAATTTGACAACGCTCCATGCCACAAGTCAAGAAGAGTCCGCCAGCACATTGCGGACATGGATGGCGTGGACATTTTACCACCACCCCCTACAGTCCCGACCTTTCACCATCTGATTTTCATCTATTTCTTTCCATGGCACACTTCCTGCGGGGCAGACAATTCCATTCCGTGGATGATGTGACAACTGACATTACTGAGTTCTTTGCTTCAAAGCCTGCAGCCTGGTATCGTCAGGGGCTTGTGTCACTGGTGGACCTTTGAAGAAGGACCATACAGTGTGATGGGATGTACTTCCCCGAATAGGCTTCTGTGGTACAGGGGGAGGCGTTTGCTGCACATTATCCATGGAAACGCTACGAACATACGTATGACTCACCCTGGTTCGTGGAGACAACACAATTTCCTTCCACGAGATTGGCGTAGTTTGTATAGTCAACAATATCCCACCCGATGACTTGGTGGAGATTCTATTACCAAGAATCTCCGACCTTGTAAACGTTTGGAGGAGGTGTTTACAGATACCTCTCACGGTAATAAACTCTCTTGGCGGAGGGAGCCAACACCATTGTGGCTGTTTCCCACATGATAGCTTTCAAGTTAGGTCCCTACATCATCGTGAACTCGTTACTAAGTCATACAAGTGAGAATCAGGGTAGGGTCCCGGCGTTGAATAGGCTCGTATATTAGACACTGTCTTAGGATTGATCCCATATTCATGAATCTATTTTTGATCACGCCGTAACAAAATATTTATACGTAAAGTATTTTATAATATTCGCTTCAAATGAAATTTAAAGTAATATAAATTATTTTTACTAGGAGGACACAAGATGTCTCTTTAAGAAGAGGAAAAAGTGACGTTACATTAATGTTTCTGAGAGCAAAAATAAACTTGTGGAATGCAATGTATTTCATATATAACATTTGAATGGAAATATGATTATTTCTTTTTACTCCAGTTGGAAATAAATTTACTCTAAACCACTTGCAACTATCAACCACAAGCACAGGCAGACCAACATGGATTAAATTCAAGAAATTGTCAAAGTCTTATGTACAAAGTTTTCATTTTACATAGGTCTATCCGAAACTTGTCTTTTAAGAAATTCAAAAAAGCGTTAAACTTCGCACAGATGTAGTAAATTACCCATCATTCCTTACTGTGCTTCGGGCGCCATGGTAACTATTCAATATGTGCCCCCAATATTTTGTCACCTGTCTTATGAATTCTAGGCCGTTTGTTTTAAGTACATATTATTTCAAATGTGATACAGATTCACATCAGATATAGTATGCTACTTTTGTATTGTTATTGTGGCAAAAATTGAAAAAAAAAATACTTCAAAGCATATTTGGTTAGTAACCTTTTTAGACTTTTCAGCATAGGAAGCTAAGTAGTTCTTACCTACACCAATAGGTAGCTTGCTACACTGATCATATGTAAATCAGCTTATAGGTCCTAAATATATCGGTATATACCTTTATTAATTATATGTAAAAAGAAATATTATTAGCTTACTTCTTAGAATACCATGTTTTACTATGAAAAGAGTTTAGCAACTTATATCAAAGAAAGAGATGAATTTATTATGGGCGTTCGGACCTGAATTCCACCGATCTTCTAGATCTTGTATGGCCACCGCTATGACAATAGGCCACTCCTGGTACAACAATCTGTCACTAGATGGCAGCATCAGCGTTCTGAGTGAGACTGTCTTATTTATGAATAACCCCCAAGAGTGGGTGGCTCCCAGGGGCATTGAAATTACATATTCCTGGGAGCCATCCACCACTTGGGAGTGATTTATAACTATGAGCCCTTTAGTCACTTTCTAAAAAGAAGTGTGTGGGCCGGCGAACTAGCAACGATAGATGTATATTGTCAAATGTGGACAGCATGGTTCCTCTGGAAGGAGGGAGTTTGATTAAATGACATTAGGCGTTATCTAGTGAGCTTCATGAAAGTCTCACGAATTTAATTAAACTTTATACAAATAACTTGTAACTAACAAAAACTAAATATTACGGCAGTTTTCTTTTCGGAAAACAAATCAGAGTACAGAAAAGGTCTCCCATCTCTTGAGAAAATCTGAAAACCAATAACTTATTACGGATAGTTAATAAAATATTGTTTCGTTATTACATCACTTTTGACAAAAGTGCTGCTTATAACAACGTTCGTGTGAATGCCTAAATCATTTCAACACTAGATATTTTCGAAGCCTATTTCCTTTGTACAAAATTTCGTGTGCTTTGTGGGGAGTGGTTTCCTTTCTGTAGAATGTAATTCGATTGCGGCAACGAATTAGTAACGTCTCTTTCATTTATCACAACATTTTGTATCAGTATAAGTTAGTCAAAACTAGAACAAACCAGACTCATCTACTTTTGCGATTTTGACCCATTAATATATCCACATTGATACAAAACAAAGAGCAAACAGGTGTGCACGCCAAAATCGTATTTGATGCCTAGGCTGTGTTGTTTTACAGATTACGTGCTACTATTCAAACTTTTGTGTGGCTCTCTGAGCATAAGACTTAACATTTCCTGCTATCATGGAAAGCGGAAGGACTGAGCCCAAAGAGGCCAAAATTATTCGGCTTGTGTCAATGTTCGTTTGTAATATATTTCAGTATTTAAAAGTTTGAATTCTTGTTTCATTATTTAAATACAGTTTAAAAATTTTTCACTGCAAATTTTGTTTTTCATTTTATTACAATATACCAAATTAAAATACCTAGAAGTCTGATCTATATTCACAATTAAGTACTAAATGAATCATTTCTAGCTGAATATGTAAATAAATGAATAAATCGCACTTGTGTTAGAATTACTATCTTATTTATAATATGAATCGTATGGGTACAAAACATAACTACCGCTTTAAACTTTACGATAGAGCTGATCGGTTTTACGGGTTTCGAAATACTTGGGTCCCTACACAATTAAAGTATCCCAGATTGTAATCGTTGTAGGGAACGTCAAAAGCGGATTTTAGTGACGTGTAACTATAGTTTGAAATTCTTGGCAACGATAGCACAGAATTGGTTTCTGAGCGGGGGCTAAAAGGACAGGAAGAAGGTCAGAAAATAACGTTTGATGTTGATGTACGTATGAAGTAACTGTGTGTGGTCGTATTTCCTGCATACTGAAAAGGTTACATCCATTTGCATACTTCGAGGATTGCTGAAGGTTTGCGGAGAATAGACAGTGGATGTTAACACACGTAATGGTCCTTCAGACACCAAGTACATTTCTTCTGTAAATAAAAAGGAAGCTAAAATGTTTGGTTGATATTAATTTGATTCGGAAGACAAAAAAAGGGGCATGTGAAATAAAAAAAAAGTCACTAGTTTTTGGGAAGAATTGTAAATTTATGAGATAAATTGTTATTGAGTTAAAACATTGATTGAGAGACGTTTCTTTTTTGTTTCCCAGTTATCGTGAAAGTTAAAGGCTCAGCGATGTGTAACTTTTATGTGGTTATTCGTTCGGGTGGACTTGCTTCGCTGTGTAAAGCTATTTGTGGAAAATTTTATCGGGTAACGAGAGCGTTCATGTTCATGTCTCAGGACGAGAGTTGTTCATGGCTTCAGTTCTTGGTTGAATACGTCAAATGAGATTACGTATTTTTCGTATTAAGAAAGAATCTTGAGAAGTTTCTTCTGGTAAAAAGTTTCAAAGTCCCACCGGTGTCCATGAATATTCCAACGGTGTATGGCTTATCTCTGTCGAGCATGTGGCTGCAGAAATATCGTAGGAACACAAATGAAGAATACTAAGCGATTGAAAAGGACCTGCTAATTTTAGATTAACATTCATTGTTTTCCTCACCGTTGCACAGTATGACGAATCCAACGGTGTATAGACCATCTCTGTCAGACTTGTAGTTTCTGGGAAGTAGGAGGGGCACACATGGATAATACCAAGCGACTATTAATAGAAACAACGTACCAATTTTAAGGTCATTGTTGTAGGTTATTACATAGTTTCAGATCATTATGAACCCAATGGTGTATAGCTTATCTCTGTCGCATTCATAGTTTCCTCATCGTTTCTGATCTTGCCGAATCAATCGGTACCGAAAATACATAAAATCCATTAAGGTACATTGATTTGAGTCGAAATATGTTGGATTGGTTTAAATATTCCCATAAGCGCCGAAGTCATAGGGAAAAGTAAATTTTCATTTTCAATATAACGGCCGAAGGTGCCGAAAGTAAATGCAAAACATTCAGGTACATCGCTTTGAGTCGGCATTTGTTGGTTTGGTTCAAATTGGGCAATAAACACCGAAGATATAGGGAAAAGTCCATTTTTTTTCTAGATGGCGCCTGAAGGTACCGAAAATGTATGAAAACCATTTAAATACATTTAAAAACAATTTAAATCAGGTAGGGGGCCCGAATATGGCCCACCTAATCTTTGTTGTTTTTTTCACTAAGAAAGACTATTTATTGGTACGAATGGACTGAACCATCAAATAGGGAGACTATTTGGACAAATGAAAATAATAAATTTGCTTTCTAGAAATGACGTATAAAAATGTAATAAATCGAAATCTAAAATGTTGCCAGTGAGCCATATTGGCAACATGATGTTCCCAATATGGCCCCCTATAGAAAACAAGAGCGTATAGCAAAAGTGATGTGTAATCTTTCTGTATTACTCATACATGCTACATACTGAGAAATATACATTACAACCATACATAATTTATATGACATTACAAACCCAAGGATATTGTATTAATACAAAATGCCTAAATTGGTAAAATAAATTAATATTCAAGACGAGAGATCCTGCGTAGCCTAATGTGTAGCGCACTCGACTTCAGTGCGAGCGGTCCCAGGTTCCATTTCCGGTGGAGGTTTAAAATTTTCTGTGTTGATCCAGCATCGTGAGGACAATTGGGAAGCTGCTGTTAATAAGAGACAGTGCGATCACAGTGAGAGCTTCGGCTCTCCTCTCCCAACCCGTCTGGTGAGCGTGGGAGCAGTAGACCAAGTCCTTCCTTCGGGGAGAGGCCTCATCCACTAGTGGACTGAATAAGGCAGACATTTATTATTATTATTCAAGAAGAGAAAATATGAGTAAATAAGAAGACATGTAACACAAAGGAAGAAGTTTAGAACGTCACGTCTCACATGAGGGACAACGAAATATTCTGTGATTCCAGCACACTCTTCATGAACATATTTGCTCTACGGCACGCAAAGATGCATGTCGGCAACCTTGTCTGCCTGACAAAGGTAACAAAACCAAGAGTCACAAGACTTCAAGCAACTCAGTGTCGGTTCTTCAGGACTATTAGAAGCAATTGCTAAAATGCTGGTCCTTTTAAACGTGATAACACTTGCTTTGTTTTGGTTTTAATCTTCTTATTCTTTGTATTGGAATTGACAACTTCCTTATTAGCTGGTATTATTGTCGTTTTAATTACTACACATTATGATGATAGGTGTTCTGTACAAACATTTCAAATACCCAATTATTTCATTTTAAACAGTTATGACTGCATGTTGCCCCGTATGGTTCATCTTGCCTGTGTGCCACATTCAGCGATATTGCGCACTATTGACCTCTTTACTTTTTCTGGGGCCTGCTAGTTACACAATGTATTGCGTCACACACATTTTATGTTCAGGTATGCTCACATATCTACAGTATCTACGCATTATACTGATTAGGTTTTCAACAACAGATACTGAAACGAAACATTACTTATCTTCCTAAAATAACAGAAACATATTTTCTTGCTGAATAAGCCACTTCTACTGGAGATGCTGCCGCTCACGCCACTAGCAAACAAATGAGTCTCGCAACAGTCTTTCCTCTTGTCATAAGGATATAATTCACAGTGACATCTAGTAGCACCAAGGAAACACTACATAAATCTGTGGGGTGGGCCGTATTGGGGACCCGGGCCATAATCGGTACACTTACCTTATACTTAAATTGGTCTGAGCCGAAATGTGCAGGTTTGGTCGAGGTATTCCCCAAAATACCTAAGATATAAGGAAAATTTCATTTTTCAAATTGTGGCCGAGAATAGCTCGAATATATGGGACCCCTGAAGTACAGTCATGCGGGTAGATAATTCATTAAAACGAATGATGCACGTCGTTCTGAGTCGAAATACGTTTTTTCGGACTAAATATACCTTCTGTATGAATCTTAGTCAGCAATATTGGATTCAACATGGCGGCATTTTCATCATTTAATGTGTTTCTCGTAACCTAATCTTGATAATTTACTTTTACGACAAATTTCGCTTGACTAGCTCATGTGGTTTCCGTAACGAGACTCCGCCACCATGGTACAGATCTACCCCACTACCTCCAGGGGGATGCGGACCCATAGGGAGGTTTGCCCTATTTATTGTAACCTACTCTCCGCCATACACCCTCATATAAAATTTCGTTTCTCTAGCTTCAGTGGTGTGGAAAATGGGTTTTGGGTGGTCATTTTCGATTAAACATTGTGACATTTTAGCAATTCCTTATATTGTTGTGAGCTATTTGTGATTGTACACCCCCATACCAAATTTTATTTACCTGGCTCGAACGGTGTAGAAAATGGTTTTTGGTGGCCATTTTGAATCTAAGATGAGGACTTTTTCAAAATGTTGTAATAATTTCCTAAACTATTTGTGATAATACAACTTTATGCCAAATTTCGTATATCTAGCTCAAAGGGTGTGGAAAATGGATATTTAGGGACAGCCATTTTACATCTATGACGGCGTCTTTGGGGACAATTTGTAATATTTAAGTAACCTACTAGTGATGATGAACCTTCGAACAATTGTTTCTAGCTCCAGCTGTTTAGGCTATGCCCTCTATACAACAATAAGCTTGGCGGCCATTTTGGATCCAATATGGCAACCTTTTCAACAGTTTGTATCATTTTCGTAACCTACTAGCTATTATGTACTTTCATACCATTTTTGGTATTTCTACCGACAGTGGTTTAGGATATGAACTCTACATAGAAATACTAAGCGATTTCAAAGAACCTGCCACTTTGGGAGTCAAACTAAGTTGATCCCCTTTTGGGACCTGTAATTACTAAGATCTATGTGGAGGGGAAAGAAAGATACAAATTTGGAATATTAAGCGATTGAAAATGACCTGCGACATTTATAGTTTATTTGATATGTGATTTCATGCTTTGAGACTATTACGAATCCAGCCTCATCAAACCTATGGTGGTTCAGCTCTGTCGGACTTTTAGTTATTGAGATCTAGGAGAAGCACAAATGGAGAATACTAAGCGATTCCGAAGGACCTGCCAGTTTAGAGTCAAAATTAGAAGTTTCACCACCGTTTCAGCTCAAGACGAATCCAACGGTGTTTGGGTCAACTCTGTCGGACTTGTAGTTGCTTAGATCGAGGGGGACGGACAGACCCTATATCTTCCCTTATTCACTGACGTTCGTGCGGATGCGATAATAATAAATGTGTGAACGCAACAAATGAAAACAAGAAATAATGCGTCACTTGAGTAGAAGAGTCCAAAACAGTTAGTGATGACGAGAATTAAGAAAATACATAATACACAGGAAATTCATTAGAGGAGAATAAAACATTTAAAAAAATAAAGCTAAAACTTTATTAGTGTTAAACATATACAAAAACAAAGGAAACACACCCGGATCTGCATCTTTCTGAGGCACTGATTGTGAACCTGGTGTGTTGCGGCACATCTACTGGAACGTCTTGAATTAGGACAATGATTTTGCTGGCTAAAGTAAATCAATTCACTCAATACTTATTTTGAAAGAAAGCAACAAGACAGGCTTAACGCCTGAAAGACCGAGTTACTAGTCGTTCGTGTCAGATCATATGATGGACCCTAGTGAAATACGTTGAAACCCATTGTTCAAAAGTTTTTGATTGCACATTTTGAAATTGGTTAATCCTTTATTATCCCTCACAATTTAGATAAATATTTGCTCTCAAAATAATTCAGTAGAATAAACGTAAACGCAATGAGGTCAATTCTAACCATATATGTTCATGTATATGCTAGTACGGACATCCTTTCACACGTTAGAAAAGATTCCTCCACAATAGTGTTCTGGGGAGCAATAGCAAGTAATTTTCTTTCCAACTAGGAGGGATTTTTTTTTTAAATCTAATGTTTTGATGTGTATATTATTTATTCTACTCCTAACATCAATATCAGATGAAGGAAAATATTACGTAGGCGTATCTACGTAAAAAAATGATATGTTCCCGTTGGCAACATTTCCGTGGTTCATATAGTTCCTTCGGTAAACCCATGTATATAACGGGGAGAATGTTGCCTTTATAAGAAAGTTTGTGCATAGTCACCGCGAAACTGGAATTTGAATATTCAATATGTTGACCAAAGGGCTTCATGCAAATAGGGAAGAAGAAACAATGCAATGCATGCAAACGAGATAAAGAACAGGGGAAATGAAATATTTGCGTTCAAACAAAACAGAAAGAGATGTTCATCGTTACGTACATGTTTACATGTCACATATGAGAGACATTTCTTTCAATTCCATTATTTTGTTAACATAGGAATGTATGTTTGTGATGTGCATAATTGGAAAGATAAATATCGCTACACAAAGTTTAGGAAACGAAAAATATTCAGAGTGTGTGTATATGTCCTCAAATAGTTTATAAAAGTAGATTGAATATCACGTGTTGGACGTGTCATGTGGACATTAACTTCTTTGTCATTAACACTTTCATCCTAAAAATCCGTCAATTTACTGATTTGACGTCTCTGGAAGATCAATTTGGAATTTCTATGTGGAATTCAATTAGACTCGGTACCACTAATTTACTATAGAAATATCGTCTGACCCCTATGTCATGTTAGAAACAGTAGTGTCTCATTTTTCCGCATTGTGCTTAAAAGCGTTCCTAAAACGCTTAATGCACCAAAAATTAATGTTTGAATCATTCAACTTACAAGCAATCTTGGTAGCCGTGGTGTTGCTTAAGCAGCTACACTCAAACATACATAGACAGAAAGGGGAAGACAATAAGGAAATGAGCAAACACTGTTTTGAGGGGAGAGGATGCAGTTCTGGAAAATTAAAATAAATATTGAAACTTTGAACTTCAGAATTACACCAGTATTTTACAATATTCGATTCAATATACATACTATAATTTGAATTTCTGAAATATCGCCTAAATTTAATACAAATGTTTGATGGCAATACATTCACTTTATGTAAATTATTTGCTTTCCATAAAGAAAAAGTAAAATGTTTGGTATTAGAAGTTATAGATACACAATTGCGGAGTGGTCACGGAAAGCACGGTTTCATGACACCATGAAATATACACAAATATTTGCTTGTCAAGTGGATAGTTAGAAATTTAAGTGTGTGAAAGAAAGCATCAGTTTCGCCACATTTGTAACTCATGTGGGATTTGACGCTTTAAATGGCGTCAAAATCATATTCCATTAGACACTACTTCAGTGGAGGAAACATAGATGACAGGTAAGAAGCAAAATATGGTCTTGAACAGGAAAGGTGACAATTTGGTTTACAAATGATCACCGACGCTGTATTTATAGTGAACATAAAGTCGCGAGATGAAACTATAAATGAAATGTAGTAATAAGTATTCGTTGAATCGATTTTATAAATTAAAAATATTTCTTCTCGCATGACGAGCGGCAAGCCATGAACTACTGTTGAGTAGATCGTTTTCCGTCTTTAAGTGCTTTATCTCATGGATCTTTAAAAATCTAGTCCACGTAAAGTCACCTATTGTTATATTCTTTTGGAGTAAAGCTTCGAGAAATATCAATAAGATAAAAGTCTTTATTTACCACAGAAACTTCTAATTTTTTAGTGAAACTTTTAGTTCAGCAATGGGTTTTAGCATACGTAGTGTATCGTCAGTCGTTGAACACTATCTTGTTTAGATGCACAATCCTCGATAGTGTTCCTTGTTAGAAGAACTTCAGTTTATTTATATAGGCTAACAGGGCTAACACTAACACTTTATTTTTTTATAAACTAACACACAGTAAATGCAATAGCTTACTTGTGCTATCAACACCTTCTTCAAACATAGCATTAATCAACGCTCTGATTAGTGTTTATTAATTTTATGTCTGAAGAAGGTGTTGATAGAACACCGAAGCTATAACGTTTACTGTGTGTTATTTTATAAACAAAATAAAGTGTATAAACCTTGTCAGCCTATTTTAATTAATTCAAGTATGGATACAAGGTCTCGACATGCTTATGTCGACACAGAACTTCAGGTTAATCAAACTTTAAAGGTAAGTTTACGGAAACAAAATTAACTTAATTTCGGATATTGGAAAGTAGAGAATTTCTACTATATTTTATTTGATTCCGCATAAGCTGAGTAGACATAATGCACAATTACAGTACCTGCTATAACCACTGATATCACATTATATAGACTAGTAAAGTTTTCAACAATATACTTGCGTGAATACAGATTTTGCATATTGGCCAATATTATTATTTTTCTTTAAAGCAAATTCTTATACTTGACTAAGAATTCTGTATATGTTTATCCCCGGTTGTATACCCCATTGAAGAAATCTACTAACCGAAAGAAGTTGGTGTTTCTCATTGGATTATAAATCAATGTGACTACTGATAATTATCATTTCACAAAGTTTGCTTGACTTGCAATTCATTCGATCCTATTGCATTAATAAATAACGTTAACAATAGTTAAAACACTCATTTATTTCACCATTTTAATAAATATATGCTGTGTTCTTTACACCAATATATTCCAAAAGGCTGACTAGAAGTTACTTAGCTATTTAAATAATTTAACTTTGGTAGTTAATACTATTTTACTTTCCTTAATTCAGTCTTGACACTTTTGAAAATAATACTAGTGTAATAGTTTTTCGGTTAGACTGTTATGAAATTGTGTCCAGTATAGCCTTTTGTGCCCAAATTTCGCTCTGAAATTCAACTAAATGTCCGAGGTTTTTGAATCTACTGTCATTCAGAAAATTATCGAGAGCACCCCGAACTTTAAAAATTTGACGTAAAACGTGCAAAACTCCACTTACATGTTCCCAATTTTGACGTTACATCCCCCAAAAACGGATAGTCCTAGCAGAATCTCTGTACGTAATTCACAGACATCTCTATAACTAATAGCAAGTAACATTTATATTTGCTATAAAAAATAAAGACATTTCAAATGTAAATTTTTGTAAATTGTTATTTACAGCAGATGGAAAGCACTAACGTATCTTGGCTTTGTTTTATAATTAAAAAGATCTACCATAGAATTTTTATTAACCTCTTTCCACTCCACAGCCAAGTCATCAACAAGGCGAGTCGATCATCGGAAATTGATGACCGAAAGTAATTTCTCAGTCCTTTTAGAACAGAAAAAAATATTCGTTAGGAACAGTGGTGATCGGCAGTGACAATAATTTCCAATGACAAGATAAGAATAAATAGCCGACTAAAGCAGCCTTCAATACTGTTGACATATCATACTGAGCTCACACTTGTCAGTGTGTTGAAGTGGAGACCACTAAAAAATCCGGATTCAAGTCCGGCTAGAGGTAGATATGTTACATCCACTGATACTGAAACAGACTCGTAAAAGTGAGAGATTCAGTAAATCAAGTTTCATCGAAATAAGAAAAACAGCTTCGTCTTCTACGTAACAAAAGCCCCACAGGTACTAAACCAATTAGCTCACAACATTATGTCTGATGGCATAGGGAAAGTAAACATAATGGTAGGAATTTTTTATAATGATGTAACCCCACAAGGTAAATACAAATTGAATCTTCACATCAAAATACGCAAAACATCTACATTGAACCCACAAAACTAATGCAACTAGAGGAGAGACAATAGGCCACCACACCTTTTCAGGAAAACCAGAACTTGTTAGACAAAAGAAATTCGACTTCCAAAACACGTATCACGCCACATTGACTCACCTTCAGAACTGAAATGTTCTCAAACCTAAACAAAAATTAGAATTTAAAATTCCCTTACAAATTAATATAAAGAAAACATTCTAATCTGACCTACTTAGTAATTCTGACTCCCGCAACATATAGGATTTGGGCGCCCTGAAATATGAAACAAAGATTATCCACCAATATCTATATATACACATCCAGTCTAACCAATATATATACATCCAGGGAGAGATATAAAAACGGATTGAGTTAAACTTTGCCCGAAAGGACCAACCGCTTATGCAGTACACTGCCAATATTGATTAGAAAAATAACTACTTGGTATACTAAGCACAAAAAAGTGACAATACCCCAAACGAAAAGAATAGCTATTATAAAAATATAAACAAGAATTATCTATATAGGACTTAGACGAAGCAAGTTTTCCTGTCCTCTGGTAATTCTGAAAACCAAACTCGGCCATATCCCGAACCAAGCGACTCAGAAATGCAGAGGAAGGAAAACCTTAAAAGGGGTTTAGTAACTCTCATAGCTATTATAATAATTCTCAAAAGCACATTCTGAAAACGCACACTGCTTTAGTTTACGCTGCTACTTACTACAAGTAAATAATAATAAGTAGAAAACTTAATTATTTTAAAAATTGCAAAATTTAGATATTATCATGAGAACAGACTCAACAATTTTAAGAATTCCAATTTGTTACTTACGATGTACTGTTCTTCTTGTATTAGTAGAATTGTTCTTAAGGATATTCAATTTATATTTCACTTTTTTCTTTACTTTACCATTTTAATAAAAATATCTGTGGTCTTGCGGCGCGGCATCGAGTAGACAAGAAATTTCGCTTCACACTAGTGTGCCAGTGAACACCCTTTGAGAATCACTACCATAATACGTCGAGTTAATGTTGAACAGGCACCGCACAGGGCTTCTCGGTGATCGTATTGTAACTCCATGCAGACGTAATGCAGATTTCTTTTTACGTTTTTGTGGACTTATATCCTCAAATCCAGGGGGCAATTGCCACCCTTCTGCTCTCTGCCTCTGAACTCACGATTTACCTCAATAGAAACAAGTACAGAGATGATTTTTAGCTTGATGATTTGTATACTGTCTTCGATTTATTGGCCTTTTTAATATTGCAAGTACGAAAGCAGCTGGACTTTTACATTCAATTAGCTTTCTTTACCACCGAAATTCATCCAAGGAGTCCAATCAAAGGAGGCACAGATCAGCTGGTTTAAAATTTATGTTCAACGACCTCAACTCATCCGGTCATTGTTTATTCCATGACTCTAAAGCTGACAGGTCTTCTTCATTTCGATGAGCTTTCCTTGTTTAAATAAATCAAGCAAGATTTATTATATGTATTTCAGTACTTTCGTCTGGAGGTCGCACATTAAAGCGTTATATTCACTTGCTGCGATAATAGAGGCTCAAAGAGTTACCACGTTCACTAACAAACACCTGGGTGACAGAGGGAGCAAACTTCGTAATAATGTAAACTCTTTTCCACTCTCCTCCGTACTCGGGTCCTAATTTCTGTGCCTAAACCCACCAGCCCAAAGCCCAAGTTTCGAAAATAACACTGGAGTCACCGAGTACCTTGCTGATACTACGGGTTCACCCACTCTCACTCTCTAAACCTAAAGCTCAGTATGTGTACGTGCAGTTCCTGTCAAACAGGCTTAATGACAAAGCTTCTGGCGTATATAAAAAGTAAAATTTTATTGATATATTATCAATTCTCTATATCAGGGGTGTAAATACAATCCTTAGAGATAATACGTTGTGGAGTGCTCAGATGACCAGACAGACCTACAGACAACATGTAAATAGATAGAAAAATGAGTTAACCCCCGGCTTGGAACCATATTTAAAACTTACGTTCTGCCAAGAATTTTTTTTCTGGCCAAGGAATGTAAATGTAAATATTCTACACGGAAAAGTTACCCTATTTCCTAATAACAGCTCTTGACTTCGCATTCGGGTAGCCCTAGGTTTGATTGCAGCGCCCAGATATTCTGACTGAGGTTTATGCATGGCTTTTTCTCAGTTACACCAGACAAATATCTTCAAGCAAGGCCCTACCGACTTTTTCTTGCATTCTCTCACACCGTTATTCCGGCCTGAGCTATTGTTTCTTAACGGCCGTACATGAAGTTGACTTTAGAATACAAGCATTGTAAATTAACTTTTCCAAATTAGATATATTTGGAGTTAACTACTAAAGTAATCACTTTATGTATTCTAAAGAGTCCTTTATTATTTTTCATTTATTGGTATAAGGAAAACGCACCAGTAGTAGACAGTGTACAGCAATGAACACTTGAAGAGAAAAATTGCAAAATAAGATTTTCCTAAGGGCGCGAATCATTTTACTTACATGGAAAAGTTTAATATAGTATGTTCTGATGCTACTGAATAAGATTCTTTCGTCATTGCTTTCATCTGATATTTCTGACATTATATTGAATTTAATTCCATGGTCGCACCTACACCTCCATGTATTCTCTTAAGCAAGCGATTAAGGTAATAACTTTCTTTTTTCCATTCATAAAATTTCAATAACGATTACTTATGATGTCTTGCACTATTATGTATTACGAAATGTCTTTGTTTCAAGCATAAAAATGCCCAAACTAACTATCATTTAGATTTGTTATGCAAAGCAGAGAGTGTCCATTACTGTTACGGCAGCTTTATTCAGTTTTAGACATTCACTATTCATTACAAACAAGGAACCTTCCGGACTTCGAGTTCGCAAATGCAGTCTCTGCTTAGTACCATCCGAGAGCATTATTAATAAGAATGTATTGAACGAAACATTAGCTGCTAATGGCTTACCTTGTGCACAGGAGAACGCCGGTAAGTTGGCATTCGGGTGGTGCGGAAACCATTTTTTTTCGGAGTAGAAAAACATTCTACGGGTGATAAGAGCTGTATGATGCAAAATGGTAATCGTCAGAGCTAAAAGATAATAAAAATACACCTTCAATTTGCAGCATGAACATCGATTGAAGAACGACAGATAACAAACGATCTCTCCAACAAAATCAAAGACAAACTTCATGGGCGTGGTAAACAATTCAGGACGAACAGATGGATAACCAGTACTGAAGGACGTATACAGAATCATCTGAGCATAGCTTGGCCATAACACCTGATTGTATGTCATGGAATGTATACAAATACGCATCAACCTTTCATGTGGCTTCTCGTGAAACAATATTTTATTGTGTAACTGCAGATGGTTCGTAGGTATCCTTTGTAAGCATAACAAAAAACATACATATAGAGGTTGAATTTGCGGTGTGGTTCCAGGTGGTATACATTTCAATGTTAAGCACTTTTCAGTTGATAGTGTGGTCCAAAACGATTGGATATTTAAATACAGACAACAAGTCAAGCAAAATCTAGCTGTTTTCACCCGTTACAGGCCAAAAGCAATATATGTACCTTTGCTGTAGCTCCGGTAGCACCATTTTCCCAGTCTTACTTGCTGTTACATATATATTTCCATGTGTGTCCATTAACTCACTGTAGGAGGAAAAGCATCTCCTTCCTGTAGAAAAACAATAAATAACTTTCTAGCTAATATTAATGATGGCCATGATCGTATAGGAATGCTTCAGAGCAGAGATATTCATTACCCACTCGAAAACAAATTTCTTCCTTTCACTTCTAGGGTTTTCTCTTCGAATCTGGATCGGTCAATATAGTTCAAATGTGGAATTACCTGTTGTTGTTTCTTTCATTTACAAATTAGCATGCAGATGCTTCAGTTTGCTGATAAGCGTCCTCCTTCCAACTCATCTGGAATTTGGTAATATAAAATCTTCCAATTGTGTAGCAATGTTTGAATTTATCGAGCCACCCAGTGCTTGTCTGCAAACTAATGTATCCAGTAACACATGCAATTTGATATGCATACCTCTGTAAGTCACTATTATGCACATCTTGCAAGTTGTCGCGAGCGTCCTTGAATCGCGGTAACAGAAGTCGTCGTAGACGGTTGGAGTTGTCTTGTCCTGATAATCGATAAAATTTGTTGTGCATTTGTAAACGTGTTAAAGCGACTTTCTTTCTCCAAACGTCCCTCTGATATATATTCTATAAGCTGCGAACGGAATGCGATTATCAATTGTCTGCATCGAGTTGCGCTCGCTAAAAGGCAAGGGTTGCACTATGTTTCACTGCTCAAACTAGTATCTACCTCGAGAAAAGTGAAGATGAAAGCTATACCAGCCACTAGAATGTACAAGTGTACACTGTCATCAATAGTTTAACTAGTGCTACTCGTCTAACTACTATAATTAAAAGCGAAACACGAAATGTTTCTGAGAACACTTTACACATTCTCATGACTGCGAGAACGTAATATTTTATGTTCAGAAATGTGGTTTTAAAGTATGATTAGGAAATAAATTGTGCATTAAATAACCTACTGCGATTGTAAGACACTAGCATCATATATTATTAATCTTGATTATGTTTTATGAGCGTTTGAAACAAAGGTAAAGTCATCTCGTCATAAAATTGTATAGGAAAAAGTCAAGTTCAGGAAAAAAGCACAAAACGAGGACCTAAAAGTGCTTCTGAATTATCCACACTTCCATTGTATCCTTCCGAAAAGCTCTTTGCGAGGACTATTCAGAACAGAACAATGCCTTTCCGCAGACAATTGAATGATTTGTGAGCAAAGGTTCTTCAATACAAACGCAGTCTATGGCAGTTTCAAAGACGTAAGCACAGAACGTATTTTCCCTCCCAGGCATTGGGTACAAATTCTCAGGAACAGTGTTTCACCAACTTGTAAACAGGGAACACAAAACCGAAATCAAAGCAGAATAAGAGGAGAGCAGAATAACGTATTTTGGAAAAGAGAAATTTCTGTCTTAAATTTACAGAATATACAAAGGAAACAGAAAATAGTATACGAAAACAGAGAAAGGCAACAGCGCGTTACTTTGCGACATCATTCATGAACAGAAACTTCAAAATTTTAGTATATACTTTTGTATTAAAAACATAACATACGTTTATATTGTTATCAATTAATTAATGAAATAATTAGAAAATTTCTTTATATTTTAAATTAAATTATAGCATAATGCAAATAAACAGAGATGCTTAATGTATAAAAATATTCATTGGGGTGTAACGTGCAATCAAATTTAGTTATATTTTTAAAAAATCAATGACCGAAAATGGCGGCTTTATTTTGTATATTCTTTTTTTATGTGTTAGTCTTAATTTTTATTTATTCTGACGGAAGTCATTTCTTATTGGCTGAGAATATGAACACGCGATCTTTTTTTTGTACGCGTGGCTTGAGAGGCAACGGCGTGGCGCTAGTTGTATTTCGGAATATAGACAGTGATGGTCGCGTTAAATTACTCTATTGGCCAAATCTTAAATTCAAACAAAAGATAGGAAAGTTACATGAAATTCATAGGAATGAATGGCTATATTTATTGTGAAATCAATTTATTCTGATATAGGATCAAAGAAACGGAAAGGTATAAGTACTTGGTTCGATAGACGAAAGTGAAATGTGTAAGAGAAATCCTAATCATAGTAGGTAAAAGTGAATCAAATGACTCCTAATGGGGATATTTTTCTATACGAAAAAGTGTTTTCTTTATCCTTTGATTTAAGTGTTTCATTTTTTTATGAAAGTGTGTAATAATTATGGTGAAGAAGCATTTGGAAAGCTTGAAAGTGACAGTGCCTTTCCTACAGGAATTCGGTGTAGTGAAAAGTGTGAAATGGGAATCTTTTTAAGTCACTCATTCCTTTTGTTTTGCACAGGAGTGGTTGTAGGAAAATGTTCTACTTACCGTGTGCGTACTATTGTAGAGGGAGTAGTAGTAACAAGTAGAACTAGTAACTTAGTAGAAAGAATCTCAACATTTTTCATTAGATTTGAGTTAGAAGGATTCATTCGGAAAGTTCTTTCTCTCATAATTTTCATGGGAATACGGAAAGTATTTTCCCAATGCTTCAATTGCGTAGATAAATCCTTTTGTTAAGTTATGCATTGAAGTTTCCGTACAACATAAGATATTGGAGGAAAATCCTACCAAAAAAAATACATTATTTATTTTCGAAATTGCATATTTTGTGTTTTTTTGAGCGAAAATCAAACGTTCAATTATAGTTTGTCGAGTGAAAAGAACCATCTAAATTTTTTCCTTGTTATTAAATCTGCAGAATCAGACTTTATGTTTATTTTTCAATGTTACTATTTGATTTACTCGAAAACATTTAAAACAATAGCTTACAATAAACTCAACAAGTTTTACCTATTTTCTTTTTTGCTCATTGATCTACTAATAATAAAATATAGGGAAAATCAAATCAAAAAGTAGGATATTTAACCTATAGTTTAGGAAAAACTTGAAGGGAGAATTCTCCATATAAATTAAAATGATGTCCAGGTTACTTTAGATTCCTATTGGATGTCAAACAAGGAATCAGGTAAGAAAGTGTGTTTTTTCTTTCCCCAGGACTGCTATTTTATGGAGGTAGTAACTTTTAGATTAAGAACATCGTTGACTGTAATGGGAGTGCTTCTTTTGTGGAAAATAACTGAGTCTCACGCTATTTGTGGTCAGTCAATCTCATGCCGGGCTTGGCCAATTAAAAGCCTTTTCTTACTTTGTCTTCTATTTCTTTAAAGTTAAGAAGGAAACTATTCCACAGAAGCAACTCGCATTTTCCAACGGAAAATGTAATTGGATATATAATGGAATTATATCTAGAATGGCATCCATGAGCCTTTACCAGTTGTGTGCCCCTCTGAATGTGTAATATTCTTTTTGTTGTGTTTTGTGCTCTAAAATCTGAATGGATTTAAGGAAGAAAGAGTGCGTAACATTACAGGAGGTCTAGTTTTCAGAGATAACACCAGCTTTATGGGAAATAAATGGCTGTTTCTGTACATTGCATTACTACTGGGTTTTGGAATCAATGAAATTTAGCTGCTTGGTTCAAAGTAGTCTCCAGTCTGAAGCGAAATTTCTCTACAAATGATTCACAAGACTAAATCTCTGCTTGTGAGGTAACAGATTCCCGGAAGACAGCTTCTGCACTATCTTTGTTTTTCTGACTGGTTTTCAGGAAGACTGTTGGAGCGAAATCCTCGTAATATGGAGAGTGCGGCAGTACTTCGTACCTCCCGTTGCTCATGTGTACTAATTCATGCCATGTATGGTTTAGTGTTCTAAGCAAAGAGGAGAGTCCTCTTTAAATTGACCAACGTTTTCCGTTTTTTTTTTTTACGGAAATATTTTCAGAGACATTCGTCCTCACTACTCTTTAAGGAGAGCCCACAGGAAAACAATGCTGAATTGAAAGTTAACAGCACTTCTGAATTTTAATAGCATTTTTGCGTATGCCAACCGCCAGCCCAGCTCCCTTCGGACGCACCGTGCCCCACTTGCACACCTCGCTTCGCTTGATGTGCTCCTGCCCTGGTTTATTTATATACATAATTACATTTTAGTAGCCTCTATTTGATATAATAAATCACTACTTTTATTAAATTTCCAATGCTTAAATACATAGAAAAGAAAAAAGTTAATTTTCTTTTAAAACATATGTAAAAGTAACGACGCCAGGATTCGATCCCGGGAAATCTGGATCAATTTTCCGATACGTTAATTAATCACCAGACCAAGCTAGGAGTTGCGAACAAGAACGTTTTTCGGTGTTACTTTGAGTTCGAGTTCTGCGCCTGCGCAAGAGTGGGCTACACCTTCTTTCCAAGTGTTTTCTCCTCAGAGAAGAGTGAGGGCGAATGGTTCTAAAAAATATATTACTTTCTGCAAAACTGCCTTTGCATTTCGACAATTTCTGCAAAATACGCTTTCCCAGGAGGAAGGAACTTGTAATTTACATCTAATGCTGTCCACAAACAAAACCTTCCCCTTTATCAACTTTGGTGGTTTGGGAGGGATCCTCAACGTCCAACCAGTGACAAATTTGCTTGCCATTATCATGAAGGAGCACCTTCTCGTCACACTTCACAATACGATCGAGTTGGGGTTCTTTGTTGTCACAAACTAAGAGGATAATGCAGATATCCACACTCTGTTGTTATTTGATTTATCCACTTGTGTATTTTTCCTACTTTCTCTGTTTTGTGTTTCCTGGTGGCTGTCTGTAGATTTGCCTGCACACATGTCTTTGAAGCGCTGTCATCCATCCTTGGGCCTGCGTCGTCTACGTTCCTGACTTTAGAGGCTGTGGCCGGAACGGAAATTCTTCAAACAAGCGACGCATTGTCCGTTCTGAAGTTGAGTCTACGCCTCATGCCCTCACCACATTAAGATACGTCTTTTTATGGTCATATATTCCAGTACGAACACATAAAACGAAATTACTAGTAAATTGTGCTGTTTCAACGCATTGTTCAGGGTAGTGTAACACATCTTATGATACCCGCAGCTACACATCAAATGGCATGATGACGTCAACGGGCATTACACACAAATCCATAGGTCATGTGCAATATGAGGCAGAGAGTATTAAAAGTCGATATTATGAACTATGATAATTTATTTCCGAAAAATTACTGAATTTTGAAACCTACTTAGAAAGTCTTGATTATATAATTTATGTCTTGTTTATTTAATTCTCACGGCTACAACATATTTGTGAAACAATTATTTTACTTATTCCCCATTTTTAATTCAACAAATAATGTTAGGTCACATCTTACAATGCATATTTTAAGGTATTTGCCTATTTCTTCTGATATGTGAAATCTAATTGGCGCTAAGGTATTTTGTTTCATTTTCATTGCAATATTCTTTTCATCCAGAGACACCTAGAGGACATGAGTTTAAAATAATTAAAGTACCTTTCTTCCAGTCACCTGGAGAGGCTGCTGATGTACATTTTCATTAAAATTACAGCAATATGAAAGTTCTTGAGATTGAAAATTAAGTAAACAACGCAAAGAGAAAAGTAAATGCACAAGAGAGTAAAAAATATAATTTCCACTAATCATTTTTAAGAACAATGAGAAAATATATCCTTCTTCTGCTGCTCTTCCGTTGCAAAAACAATTTAAAAAAATATGAAAATGGACTGTGTTTCTTAAAAACTGCAATCAAGTTCATTGAAAATGACGACTAAAAATTACCTAATACCGAAGTTTGCAGATTCTGACTGGAACAAACTAATATGTATCGCACGAACAAGATAGGATGTGAATTTTAAACTATAACAAATCAGGTCCGCATCCACGAGAGGATTAGGTTAAGCCTACCTCCTGCTAAAATTTGCTTAACTTTTCTTAAAAGCAACGTGTAAGCCTATGCGTATAAATAGAAGGTAAAGAAATATATCGTGAACTCATAAATTTATCAGTGCTGCCTTCGCATGTTTTCGGCTGACGACATGCCTATACTGAATATCAGTTTCATGCTTTGTAACTTTAAAAGGTTTAATAAAATAATTAGTAAGCATATATTTTTCATTATAGTTATATATAAACGGTAATCAGTGGACAAGGATTTTATCATTTACACTTTATGCATTTGTATTGATCTCTCCAAGCAAACCTCTATCCACTTTTATAACGTTATGTGTGAATTTCACATATTTTCAATATAAATTAACTACATTTGCTTCGTTCGAATAGCCTTATTAAGATTTTAGTAAATTAAAGAATGTAGTAGGTGTGCGGAGAATGGAATGTACATTTTACAGAAGAATGCATAATGGAAAGTTTTAATTGAAATAAGAAGAAAAAAAATCAACGTAGTCCATTTCATTAACTTCGTTATGTAATTTCGTGCACGTGTAAAGTTAATGTATAAATTTAATCAGCTTCTAAAAATGTTATGAAAGGAAAAGATGAAAGAGATTATTATGTGATGTGATGCATATACTAGTTAAATATGTTATTAGAAATAAGCAAATGAAAGAAATGATTTTTCTCTATTTTTTTTTCAGAAAATTATAAATTAATTAATCCTCTTCTCAGAGAAATTTACTTCCTTAGTAAGACGGGACTTAATATATGCGATTTAAATTTTAATTACATAATCCTCTTAGGAAAATTCTTCAGCGACAGAAACAATCATATTAATATAATTATAAAGTAATGATTAAAACTTTTAGATGGACCAATACATTTTTCTCTTGTTTATTATAACTAGAGGAATAGGGATTTTTTTATTAAAAATGATTTGTTAATCATTAGTTCACGCTATTTTTTTAAAGTATAGGAGGACCAAAAAGTAGGATGTAGAAAGTATACTATACTACCATTTTGAACTTTTATATACGAGGGTTGTGCTTTTATTTTAAAATTCTTACCCGTTACAATCAAATTCCATATGAGCCTAAATACTTAATAAATATATTTTTTTTGCATAGTAAGATGTACTCTTATGGACACAAATACTACCTCCCTGATCCAATTTGAAAATATGAATCACGACATACTAGTATACTTGTGTAGTAATTCACACGATAGCATATTTCAGTCTAGGTGTTAATATGAGGCCATGTGATACAAATTAGGGTGGGAAAAGTTGATAAGTGTAGACGATGTGATGGATATAGACATACGCTATATAGTTGTCTTTGCACCAGAATTATATGAGTGTTTTACATATCTTAGTTTGCTTAATCCCCATACAGAAAACACTAGTTCGTTTGAAGCTTAATTGGTTGGTGTTGTTAAGATAATGTTTTAATAAATAAAAAGTTTTTCTTTAATTTTCAGCAAGTGTATTAAATATTTCTAATAATATCGTCTGATTTTTTTAAAAGAACTAAGTAATAAAACAATCATAGTGTTGTTCATAAGTTGTATATTAATATGTTTGATGATGATAATATATGATATTCACGTCTATGGACCTAAGGTCTCTGAGCTGAACCGACTATGGTTTGTCATTACCGTCCATGTGATAACGGCGATGATGGGCCTACATTTTAAAGGAAATTTCGAACCACTTGTGTACCGAACCCGGAAACCTTAACCACAAGGCAGCGACAAAGATACAATCTGCTTTCAATGGATACAGGCTCTGAAATTAGCGTATATGATCAAACAAATTATATGATAACATTGTAGTCCAGCATGAGTGACATCTTGTTATACCTAGTGGATCAAGAACATATTCGAAACTTGCTATGTTAAACCTTTGGAAAACTTTCATTTTATGCTTTTAGGTGTAAAATTTAAGATGCGATGAATAAAGGACCATCTTCATAACGACATAGGAAATTATGAGTTCTTAATTAAAGTCTTCTCAGTGAACAAAAGACTGTATCATATTGTCCCCTCCCCTTACATATGGTGGTAAATTTATGAAAAGACGTACCGGTACGTACCTTTGAGGTATGATCGTATTTACACAAAGAACCCAGCTTTATCTCTTTAGCACAGGAAGAAACAAGCACGTTTAGGCGTAAGGTATGAAAGTATTATTAACAATTAAGTATGATTTTATTAGGTATGCAGAATAACGCGCAAGAAAGTTGCACGAATGCATCTACATGCAGAAAAGTAGGGATGAAGTGCTTCTCGATATGCCAGCACTGTGTTGCTTAGTTCTGAGAAAATACAGGACCCATCATTTTGGACTGCCAGGCAGATGATGTCAACGCTTCATTACCCATCGATATGATAGATGAGCAACTGAAAGAGGAGATTTTGTACGTTCAACTAGCGAAACTTGAAGACATGGATCTGAGCGTGGACCACTTGGTCAAAACTACCTATTATGACCGTCATGGCTTTTCAAAACGACAAATATTTTGAAATCTCTAGATTAAAAGAAAAATACAATGTTGTTCAATAATTTCTTCTTTCATATATTATTCTTATTAATACAGTTTTAGGTTGCAAGTAAATTGTTTCAAACGTTGTCATTGTACGTCATTCCTATCAAAATTAGCACAATAAACTAAATAAAATTTTTACATATTTTTTTTTCGAAAAAAAAATACAATATATTTTTAGGGTTCAGAAACTTTAAGAAGGAAAATCGCCGAAATCTGAAGAGTATCTGTATCTGTATCTCTGAATTTATGTGAGGTAAACAAAATGTTCTACAGCCAAATTGTAGAAAATTTACTCTTCTTTAAAAATGCTAAGTTTAACTTTTTTATATTAAAAGCATGGTTTAGGAGATATTTGACTACAACCGAAAAATGTCCAAAATTTGGCAGTTTTAATTTTTGAACTGGCGCTCCAGAGGTTTGTTGTTGCAATTGGAAATCTTGGATTTTAGTTCACATACTCAACCCATATAACATATCCAAAATTCTGAATTATCCGAATTAATGTATCTATCTTTAGTTCCAAATTAAAGATTCCATTATCCGTACTTGAATCCAGCTATATTCCTTTAGTAAAAGTGTAAACGGTCCATTTTTATATTGTGGCTACTGTTCTTTCTTTACTTTCTCCAAAGGACGTCGTGCTTTATATTTTAAGAGACTCTCACGGTATGTACACAAATTGTTTACCAAGTTATTAAAATTTCTAGGTAGAAAATCGGAAGAGCAATGCCTAAATCAATTCATAATAGGCAATTATTTGCATTTTCCTTACATCTAGTAACCACCTGTTGTATTATTAATTATTGTCAGATGGCACATGGATACTAATTTTAATCCAACAATACCGTTAAATCAGATTGCACAGATGCACACTGAGTGGTTGAAACTCAGTTGGTAGAACAGTGGATTTGCATACGGAAGAACCTGTGTTCGATACCAGCAGCTGTAACGATCTTTATCCGTAAACTCCCTGCGCTCTTGTTACATGGCTAGTGTTGTTTGTTTTCGCGCCGTTGACCGTGCTGCCCTCTGCAGCCTACATTGGTAACTGATCTATTGAAGACGGCAGTTGCAACTTAGCAATAAGCATGATTACATCTTAATTTATATTATCTAGGACAGTGGTCGAAGTGAGGTGGTATGCAACGGTATGGCATAGTAGCTCTGGTTTTCGAGAGCTAAAAGCATACCGTTACTGAAGCAGACTGTATACATGTTTTTATATACCACTTGCTTATATGTCTAGGTAAATACTGAAAAAAACATACAGTCTCTTTTTTTTTTTTTTTTTTCACTTCGAACATTGCTCTAGGACATGTTACTTTTATAATTTTAGTAACGGGCCAGATTATTATTGTGATGGAATTTAGGTGTCAGTCAGTCAGTCAGAGTATTGGCGTTTTAATGAGTGAAGTATCGAGCTGATGCTCATGACTTCAATATGGTTGGATGACGGGATGAGAAAGGTCATGTGATTGATTAGGGAGCAACTGTCGCATCCCTAATGTAGTCAATGAATGCCAAAATTTGATTATAAGCCCAAGTGACGAGGCCGGGAGGAAGGAAGTTGTCTTTGCGGTGCTAAGATGTTAAAAAGTGGTCAGTGAGGCTAAGTTGTTAATTATCCTTCCATAAAAAGTTGTAATGAATTAAGTATATAATGATCTCAATTTGGACAGGTCATTTGTAATGTGGATGGGAGTGTTAGCTGGGGTGAGGCATACGATGAATGTGACGAATGGGATTGGCTGTGCCTATGGAATGTAAGAATGGATTATGCGATTCAAAAATAGGTGACACTGTAGATTGATGACATCAGTAAGCATGGGCAGAGATAAGTCTTCATGTAGTTGCAGGATCCGAGTGTCTCGACTATGTCCAGTGATCATTCTAGCTGCGTGATTTTGAACTCGTTGGAGTTGTAGATGGTGAGTCAATGCTGCATGTTGCCATGCAGGGGCAGCATAGGTGAGGATGGACCGGATCATCATCTTGTAAATGTTGAGTTTGGCTTCTATTGTGATTTCTCGACTACGGAATAGTTGATATAAGGCTAAAAGGCGATTTAGAGCTTTCCTGGCTGTAGTTTTCAAATGTGCTTGAAACAAGAGGGTCCTGTCCGGATAGGTGATGTATTGATAAATTATTATATGTATTTAGTGTAGTTACGTGATGGATGAAATTATTGGATTTGAACCCGTTTTTAGTACATGGAATTATGCTGGAATCGTTCCCGGGATATCCTGCTTCTGAATCGACGTCATCTTACGTGCTTTGAATTTTCGTGTTCCTAATTGTATGTATTTTTGCTATCCTTGCTTCTTGTTCATTAAATTTATTATTATTTGTTTCAGTTTGTCGTTACTATATTACTTATGTGTGTGTATTAGTCATTTTCATTAGTTACGTGTCACATATTCGATTCCAAACACATGCGTTTATTATACTTCGTAATTTGTGCCTTGCTTATTGTGGTAGTGCGTTTTGTTGAGTAAAGCTACTTTGCAAGGCATAGTATTTCTCAGAAATGTACTGATAAGAAATGCGAGTCGAGACAGTGGATCACACAAGGCTTAGCAATCTCTTTAGGCTTTTCACTTATTTTTTAAACATTGAAATTTCCATGATCAGTGGAAGTAGTAGTAGTAGTTGTCGTGTACTTAGTTGAGTATTTTACTCGGGCTATAATTCAGTAACCTTTTTCATCCTGGTTCACCTGTTCGTATATGAGACACGTGTTTTTCGTGAAGCATGTTTTCCTGTAACTGAACGTAATGCTAATTCTGGCACTAGCTGATGATTTGAAACATGATTATTTGTCTGTTAAATGGACTGACTACATGTAATGTTTTATGGTAAGTTTGTTATTGAAAATTTATGTGTTGTATAATGCAGTTGTTATAAAGCACTCTGTTCCAATAAACACCGAGTTGTTTAAATTGAAAGTCCTTACAGTGTTTTTTTACATTCTAAGTAGTCCTCGACATATTTAGTCAATCCCTTTCTCATACTAGCATTAAATACAAAGTACTACGAGGAGCGTTCTTCAATGTATCTTTATGTAATCAGGTGCGTGGAGTGCATTCTAAAATATTGCATTGTACCTAAAACTGTCGGGTCGGCCAGTTTCTGGAATTTGGGGACGGGTGGAATTATGTTTCTGCCCGTAACCTTATTCAGGTGCATGACGGTTTGTGCAGATAGTGAATCAGTAATTTAGTAGGCGGTATTAAACCTGCACTAATTTCAGGGGGAGATAATTTACATCACCTTCTGAAAGTTGTGAATCAACGTATGTCGTTCTATTCCACAGCCGACCATGAGGTTCATCTAGCCTTTCCCTCAGTAATACTAGGCAAATGCCGGAATGATACTTCCAACTTCCAAAACAATAATTGCTCGCTGCCGCCTGCAAAAATTAAATTTGGGTTCCATGAAACAGAACATACTCCTGACCAAGGGCGCCGATTACAGTGTAACTTTGAGGGAACCAATTCAGATATGTGTTTTGTTGCCAGATAAATGTCTAAGAAGGCACAATTTATTACAAATTCAATTTAGATTTTGCCAAATATTGTATGTTCATAAAACAACACCTAGGCTTGTAATAGCATACATATAGTCATTAAGAAGGCTTTCCAAGGCCCAACTATTACAGAATTTAACTATGTTTGTATAACGTTAAAACATTTCGCTAAAGTGTTTTATGTTTTAACTAATAAGAACAAACTGTCTGCTATTACTAGAAAATAACAGAAACTAATGTTAGCACAGCTATACAGAGAAGTTACTCAGCTTTTCCAAAAGTGGTTCTCTTTCTGGCCGGCTTACCCTTCGGCCGCACGGCGCTTCCTGTTTTATTGAACACATATTGTTTTTCTTCTTTTAATTATCGGTTCTCGATCTCCACAGGTATGAATCAAGAAGCTTCTGCCTCACTTACAGTGAGAAAACATATTTAGACAAGTTCAATAAAGAGGAAAAACAGGCTGTATCACACGTAAAACGGAATAGTGTACATATTCATTGGACGCAATATTTACAATTTTGTGCGATAATTTTATGGCTTTATTTATAACTGTCGATACGTGTTCTCTAAAATTCAATTTTGCGTCCAGAATGACTACTACATAAATGAACACTTTTTCTCTCTTGATCGTGTTGTCGTTTATTTTTATAATTTAACGACGGTTAAAATTTAAGTTACCTTTAAACAGTACGTATTTATATTTTCCAGCAGAACTTCTAAGCTTATTGTTTGTGCACCATGATGTCATTGCCTGTATAACCTGGTTTGCTACCACCCGATCCACTTGTACTAGTCCACTCAGCATCTACAGACATGACTGAAATATCATGTTCCAAATGATTTGTCCTAGGACGGATCCCTTAGTTAGAGTTTTCTGCACGACGCCATCGGCTGTGTTTACTTGGAATAATATATCTTAAAAATAAATTTTAATTAGCTTTCAGATTTGCAGAATGTACCTTGGTGTTTTAAGCTATTTCAATATCGATGGCCACCAGACATTATCGAAGCCACCTATGATGCCAAAGAAACTTCCCACGACATATTTGCATTCTTCTAATTTTTATTTTAAATTGTCTCGCATATTTCATTTGTTGCATCTTCGGTCGATTTTCCTTGTCGGAATCCATATTGTAATTTACAGTTTTTAAGGTTGACTCTTTTTTCATTGATTCTAGTTGCAATTAATTTTTCGAAAATTGTGTTGATAACATTTAAAAGGTATATTGACTTGGGATTCATCTTTGGTTTATCTTCGCCTCATGCATTCATTATACAGCCTTGTTAGATGCGGTATCCATAATGCTGTCAATATTTTATAAATCTCGTTTTTAACGGCATCTAGACCCGGTGTCTTATTGAATTTCAAAGTTTTTATCGCAGCCTTTACTTCTTCATTTGTCGTTTTCGGGATTTCTCGATCTTCTTCGTTGGTCGGAGCATGCTGTACCCCGTTTCTAGTTTTTGAATTTTCATCATTATCATCTTCTACGATATCATCTGAAAAAAAAAAGTTTCGCATTTAATTGTTCTATTGTTTCTCTTCAGTTTCTTGTAAAATTTGCATCGTCTTTTTAAAAATATGCATTGCTTCTTTTGTTTTCATTTTTTTTGCATTACAATTTTGTAGGGCATGTCGAAGATACTCTTGCTTGAATTTTCGTCCACGAACTTGCTCCATGTTTTCTTTTTGTTTTAAAATATCTATTTCTTAAAGTGTTGCTTGATCTGTCTGTATTTGTTTAGTCTTGAGTTTCGTAGCTCGTGCATGGTCTCCAGCTGCTCTATAACTTTTCCTGCTGAATTTTAATTTTCTTTTAAGGCTTTCCAATTTCTGAGTCGAGAATAATTTCCTCTTTTTCTTGATGTTGCTGTTTCTAGGTACTGATTTCATGATTGCATTCCGTGTCGCTTCTTCTATCTTTTCCACAAGTTTATCCAAATTGCAGTTTTCTTCAATATGCTGAAGACCCCAATACTTTTTAAAATGTTTATTTCTTTTGATACTATAATTTGGATTCCCATCTTTTTTTACATTGTTATTGTTTACACCTGTTGAAAAATTAATTTGAAAACCCGTGACGTCGTGCTGGCTTGTTGTTGTATGTTCATTGGTATTCCATTCATAAATGTATCTATACAAGTGTCTCCTAGCTAGCGTTACTGTATTGCTCTCCGCGCCAACCCTGCCCCGGAACGTCGGTGGTTGGTCTTCTTTATTGATTACCCTTACTTTGTGTTGATTGATAAGGTACTCAAATTTTTCACCGTTGTTGTCTGTTCTTGAGTAGTGCCAGAGCGGAAATTTTGTATTGAAATCCCCAAAAATTAACATATCACTCCTATAAAACCTATCCATTTTTTTTCTATTATATTTACAAATACTTCTCCCGGAATGGAGAACTGGCAATAGACGGGTGTGGAAAAAAGGAAAACAAGGGGGCCCCATTTTTTGTGGGCCAATGACCTCCGGAGGGGGGCCACGCTCAAAATGTTCACTGCCGAATTTAGGGCCAAAAACATCCCGTGGGGGTCCAATGATCACCTCGTAAGGGTAATGAGCTCCCAACATATCATGCACCCATCAGCGACGGCCCCGGAGACACTTATCTCTTAGCCCTCCATGTTTCTTATGTACACGATACACAAAAACTTAGAATTCTTCTCGCTTGGTAACAGGCTGTCTTCTGAAGAACACCGAATGTCCTCAGTCAGTTTCCTCGGATGATGTGGAACTCTTTACAGCCAACGTGGATGGCGTCTATTTATCCCCATAAAGATAGCATTGAGAATGTCGACACTTAATAACTCTACGAGAAAAATATCGTACGAGGTCCTACACTTTCAGAAAATGTTTCACTCGCGGTTAGGAATAAAATTGTCTACTTATACGTATACTGTCCTCTCCGTTTCTCCGCATGAAATCCACACTCGAACAAGGACCACTCGCGCACACGTGTGTTCACTAACAAAGCCAGTACTCAAGTCCTCCCTGCATAAATCCATACAAATTCCGGTGAAATGACACTAGAATTGATAAATAATTTAAGTTAAATTGTGATCAGCCACTAATCAGTCGCCATCTTCAATGTATCAGTTAAATACTGAAGGAACGAGTATGAATGTCAAACAATAATAATAACTTTAGCAAATCAGTTTGTTTGACACATTTATCTCCTTGCTTTTCGGATATTTTGTTGGTCAAATAAGTACATATGTATTTAATATAATGAGGTTCTAAACGCTTGATTCATGCATAATTAATTCACCCAAGAAGTAGCTATCTGCCAGTGATCGCTGTTGCATGCTACTCGGGACGGTTTTCATCCCAACATTCTAATGGTGGTAACTAACGAAGGGAAAAATATTTTGCAAAGTTTGATGAAATTTTGCAAAGCGTAATCCAGTCTGATATTTGTGAAGAGAAAACGAAATGAGCAAACATGTTAGATCTTGTTTGTAATTAGTTCTATTATATATAATGTGTTATGCAATAATATTGGAAGTTTAAAAACGGAATATAAAATATTTAGAAAACATTTTAAACATTCATCTATTTGTAGGCGTTTTCTGAAGAGTGTGTAGGCGAAAGTGGGAAAGGTATTGGTTTGGTTTGTGATCCTTCATTATTCTTTCCCAAGTCCTGCGTGTGTAAAAATAAATAAATAATGAATGTAGTTATTATTAATTTAAATACTTCATTAAGTAAATAACATATTTTTAGTGAAGCGCTTAAAATTAAAGTTCAATAGGCAAGGGCATAGATCCGGTTTCGTATTTACAGGAAGCATTGGTATAAAACGTTTTCCTCATACCTATTGAAGCTAACGGAACCAAACTTGCTACACGCATTGCATATACTCCATAGTATGTTTCGATATAGATTTGTATTGTGTGGCCTTACCCGTGGCCGCTACAAAGGAGACTAAAATTGATAGAAGGGATTTTGGGGGAATATTCTCGAAATTCTTCCAAATTTCCCTTTCCGCATACGTGATGAGTGCAAACGCCTGACACTCTTAGAGTGCCTGGTGGATTCTGAAGAGAATGAAGTATGAGCAATGACTCTCCCATGAATAGTGTTGTTGCAATAGCTATTTAGCTGAGAGTCTCAAATTTACCTCAAATGGCTTTCTTTTAAAAGGACAACGGGGCTACCCCGTTGTCCATAGCACCTATTGTTTTGCCCCTGTACATTTATATATTATCTCTTTCGAATGGACTATGTTTGATTATTTTTTAATTAAGTGTGCTGAAATCAAATTGAATTAAATTTCTATTCATCATGAGTCACAGAGCGATAACGTCTAGCAGTATTACACACAGAGACATCTGTATTCAAGAAATAAAACTAGAAGTTGAACTGAAATCATTGCTTTGTGAAGAATAACAATAGTGTTGATTTTGTTTTCCAAATAACTTCGCCACTTTGTTTACTTTGTCTTTCAGTTGGTAGAAGGAAAGAGAAAGGGAGATAGCAGGAGAAAAGAGAAACATAAAGGAAAGAGAAGTGAGAGAAAGTGGAGAAAGTTTCTTTCAACCAACCGTGTTGTAAAAGACCTTCAGCTTCAGCTAAATTATTCAGCTGTATTTACTAGCAAGTAGAAGAGGTTTGTATGCTGCATGTGCCTCTGCGGGAGATGTTTTTATTTCCCACTGAAAGTAAATTCTAACTTAAGAGCTTTTGAGTCGTTACACGATCCATACAAACATAAATTCAGAGAGCAAACCTCACATCCCAGAGCAACACACAATTTAAGTGACAAACCGTTTCAGTTGCTTGTTTGTTAAATTTGGAAACTCAAATACAAAATTCTACCATAGGGAACTATACTGACAAATAGTTTACACTCAAAAATATCTGAGTATTTCTTTCCGGCTTCAAAGAAGTTTCTTGCCTGACCGGTAGATGTCTCTGACACTAATAGATTATTTTCTTAAAGACCTTGGTAAATTGAAATCTTGTGATTGTTTCAGTGTTTCTCGTAGTTAACTGAAATATGGCAGTACGGACTAATCATAAACTTTATCTAATCAGAATGTTTAAGAAAATAAGTAATTGTTGCCAGAGACATCTGTTGATGAGACAAACAATTTCCGAAGACAGAAAGAAATTGTCAGATAATTACATATGTATGCAGGTTTCTTCTCTATAGAATTTTCTGGCCAACTTTTATGAATTGCCGTGCTAATTAGTATAGTTCCTGTCCAAACAAATGAAGCAAGCTAAGAGAGTAACATTATCGCTACATATTGCCAATTTCCAGAAGACTTTGAAAGAACTTTATGAAATTTTACTTATTTTTCCTATTGTATTGCCTTCCTTGGACGAATGTGATAACTCCATCAAAAATAGTGATTCATTATCAAATCAATTCGCTTTATCTTCCTCTTATTAACACACAATCATTTTATTCGTTTGGAAGCCATAAGCGTACCTACCCTCTCTAAAAGAAACTAGTTGTTCAGGTTACGTAACTATAGCATTTTCGTGTTTACTTAGCTGTTGCGTGACTGTGGCATACAAAGGTAGACGTCCATTGATTAAAGTCAACAGCAAATTTGATTAGATCCAACACGCTAGAAGACTGCCATCTTGTGCACTGTGTAATTTCTTTTAATACGATAGAACGAGACGAAAATTTCTAGAACGTCAGCTACACCGACACAGCCATTTGTATTTGTCATTAACACGCATGCAAACATGATATTTGACTGCTGACCTATATTCTTTGATTTCATTCTCTCACTGCCCACAATTTTAGAGTACATTCCAGTGGCACAACGTGACGTAACTATTCTTTACATGGAATGCTTCTCTTCTGTTTTTATTATGAGGCCTGTGGAAAGAATTTAAAGTGAACGCTACTGCATTAAATTGACTTTAATCTATTCCATAAATGAATAACCGGGAATAAATTAAATGTAGCTTATGATGTTTTTAAGCAAACTATTATGTGGGGACTCCTATTCTAGTTTAGGTTTGGTTACGTTAGGTAAGGTAATATTAGGTTAGGCTTGGCTAGCTTAGATTTGTTTCTCTGTTCCGTACTTTTCGTCAGATAGAATGCTAGGTTTCATACATTGCCGGTAACATGCAATGGTTGACATAAGTTGGAACAAAGCGATTTTTGCTTTACACATTACTACAATTGGTATAAATTTAACAAAACTTAAATTGTAACACAAATTTATTTGAATTAAAAATAATACTTTTAGCTCAGAAATACAACTTAAATGCAATTCATAAGGATTCACAAAGGAAAACATTTTATTTTAACCTGAAAAGTCATTGGAATGCCGTGAAGTACTTCAAAATTATATAAACATGGGCGGCGTCAAAGGTGCGCAATGGCCCATAAAATTCTGCCTGCCCACCTACTGGCCAACCATATTCATATTTTTCACCGGTGGTGGGTGAGGCAATACAATTCATAAGGAAATGTGAACAACCAGATCTTTTATAATCCTTCCTGTTTCTAATATCCGATGGAAATATTAACATATCAGATTAAGAGAATTTTTCCAATTTGAATTATTTAAAAATCGCTTTCCGCCATGAAGAACTTTCCTAGCTATCGCACGCTTGTTAACTTAAATCCATGGTATTCTTCTTCTCCTCGTTCGAATACAACGCAGACACTGATACAACCTATTGTTTCGCCTGCGTGACGTTTGGAAGTTTCGATGTTTAGTCAATGTAAACTTTCTTAATACGAACAATTTTATTTGAACTTTTAAGAAACACAAAGTATGTTTGATTGAAAGAAAACATGAACATCATGCGCAATATAAGAACTGCATTAGAAGAGGCAAGTGCCGAAAGAAGAAGTAACAAATTATACTGACTCACAGAATAGTGCTACTTACGCCGTAGAAATTAGCAGAAACAGAGAATATATCGCGAAAATGGCGGATGTGCTGCGGTTGACAGAAACACAGAGCATTACACAGAGAAAACGAGATTTGTACGGTGCAATTACGACAATTCGGTCAAACATAGACATTTAAATAAAACGACGGAACATACTGAAATATGTTCACTATATAACTCTTATTAACCTACAAAACATGTATTCCATCATTTTGAAAAATAATCCGCCATCTTGGATTTTCCGTCTTTACTTATGAAACATAATTCCTAAACCATGAAGGTTCGTTTTCCTATTACCTTTCTAATATTAAGGGGATAAAATAATTTTAACTCCGCTTTTACCAGGCGAATGCATTGGGTGATAGCGATGGTAATGTGTTATGTGAGGAGAGTGAATCCAACAGCAAAGGTGATAAATAAGTAGAGAAGTTACCGAGCTACCCCATCATCTTACACATAGTGAAAGTCCAGGCCCGCAACCACGGGGGAGGGCTGAACCCCGTAAATTTTACGTACCCACAAAAAAAATATTTAATTTTATGTATGTTCCGTAAGCCCAAGCCCTTCACTAATTTTTCGTGGCCCCCTACTCTTTGTGGGTAGCGGCGGGCCTGAGCGCAACTCCCAATGGACACATCCACCGGCCGTCACTGGAGTACGGTATACTATTATAGAAATAACTTAGGAATTAAAGAGTTAAATAAAACAACAAGCCTCATGCTTTTCATTGTTCTAAGAAAAATAATTATAAACTGAATTCCTAGGAACTCAAGGTGAAATTGAGATGTGTTTTACTTCCTTACACTACTTCAGTGTACAATTTTTAATAACTAAAATATTCTGCTTTTTAAGCCTGTTATATAATTAAGTAATAAAACCTTTTCGTTGCACGCAAAGAAACAATTGCAATAAGTTTAGTTTCTCGTCACCACAGGGCAGGATGTACGAAACCAACAGAGGTACCTACCGTTAATTTTGAGAACTTGTTAAACATGTGCAGAGAAGCAGACAAAATCAAATCTGTTATGAATTATGTAGAACAAATATAAAAATCACTTAAAATATCCAATTAAAGAGAAATTCGGAACTGATGGTATTAACCTTGCATAATAGTTCTTCAATTATGAGCAAATATAATATTCTCTTCTACACTATAGCGAAGATTCAAAAACGTAAACCAGCATTAATTAAATCGTTAATGTTTCACTTAATTTTGAGACTTATATATGCATGTATTTATACATATCCTAAATAGGTTGTGTATTTTCCCAAGTACAGTAATTTAACCAATAACATACCTTATTAATGTTGCCGTAACTAGTTAAATTTGTGAAACGTGTTTCACATGCAATTTTAAAGAAATTACTTCAGCCGCAGAGCTAAATTTTAGGGCGATACAGAAGGTACAAGGACAGAAGATTAATATTATAGGTACTATTTCAACGTTCATGCTGTGAGAAAAAAAATCCCCAATGAGGACGTCAGGTATTTAAAATCTACTCAGCTCTTCAGTGCAATTCAAGGTCTGCTCAACTTGTCATTTCGGGTGTTTAGACTGAAAAAAGTACTATCTTTATTAGAATTGAATTTTAGGTTGACTAATGAATTTACGGAGCATGGATGTCGTTGACAGAATGTTTGTTTGGAGTTTCAGTGCGATTCGGATACGAGCAAGAATATTGAATAACTGTTTGATTTGATCTGTTGACAATTTGTCTCAAATATTCTGTGTACGGAGCGAAGTAATCAATATTGATGAGGTTTTAATTAGATCTCTTGTTGTTGTCAATGAAAGGCAGCCATCCACTATTTACAACTCGTGCGATTTTACATGTTTAACACGTTATGAGAAAAACTCAAAAGAGGGTTACTGTTGTAACGTTGAGATCTCTCATCTTACCAGAAAAGAATCCAATATGAAGATATAAGATGAGTTTTACTGCATCTGATAGCATATGTGAAGCAAAAATATGTTACAGCTGTTGAGTGATATGGAACGCTGTGAAAGGGATTTAACGTTAAAGAGAATAGAATTGTATTTAAGGTCTTTAGGCCTTTTTGGCTCAGGACGGAATAGTACAGGTCAGAGGGATGTGGGAATAAACACGAACAGAGCCTGATTTGAAGGTCTTTTCGGTCTTTTCGGACTGAGGAAAACAAAAACCCTACAAGCGTCTGCCGCTGAATAACGTTGCCTGGAGGAGACAAAGCCTATACTATATAAGCACAGTAAATAAACCTAAGAATGTTAAAACTGCGGATGTGAAGAATAATAATGTCATTATAGATGCCTAAGGAAAAGAGTTTTAATTATTTCTAGAGTCAACTTGAAATTAGCAAAATTTGAATTATGTTTCAATTGTCTAAATAGCATCTAGTAGTGTGATAAACCACTTATTTTGTAATGGAATATTACGAAGAAAATATGAACTTTTATTTTGAGAAGTAATCATTTTTAATCACTTTTTATTTGTGTGTGTGTTCTTTGTCTAGAAACAAATCTATGTTTTCTGTAGCGCTAGTTATAAACGATAGAGACTGAAATTCATATTAGAACCAAGAATGCAAGAAAATTCGAAATTCCAATTTATCATTTTGCTTCCCTACAAAACAGTTAGTCTTGTGAAGAATTAACCGAAATTTCTTTTCGTAGCCGGCTACCACTAATACCAGCAACATAAATGTTATTACGAAAAATATTTTAGTTTTCTAACGAACATCGTAACCAGTGCGATGTTATTTTAACTTCCCTGTCCAACAACGACCAATCAGAGAGAAGTTAGCTTCTCATGTGGTCAGGCAGCGTTTTCTGAAATTTTTGAAATCTAGTTTGGTATCAGTGAAACAAACGAGCATGCTAATTGGTTGTTCTCGTGATTGTTAAGGGATAGAAATCATGAATGAAGATCCTCTTAAAGTAAAGAAGTGTGACAGTGAAAATAATATCACCTGACCACTAACCCGGTTTTCCTCGTTGACTCAGCATTACGTGTCTCTGGAGCATTACTATACAATTTCAAATCGCGTTAATATATTGCAAATCCCTTTCAATGCACAGGTAAAAGTTATTAGTAATTAATATCAACGTTCAGGAGAGTTTATTAAAAAACTATAGTAAGAGTTGTACCGCAAGGGGATCGAAACCAAGCCTCTTACTCAGCACGATGACGCACTACCGCCTACGCTACTGAAGCAGGTGGAGGAATAAGATCTTGAAATACTATTTATGCATGTTTAAACATTCAAATCGAGCGGTTGCATATTTTGCAAAAAAACTCCATTGGAAGTAAATAGCTTTATGTCTTTGGATTACTGACTTGCGAGTATATCCACAAAAATTAGTTCATTTTGTGGCAATTTCACTCGGCTGCTTAAAATATGTAATATTTTTATCTGTAGCCAGTATTTTCTGGTGCAACTGTCGTTCAACACACTAACACAAAACCGTATCCCTCTACTATTTTTTTTTCTATCTACAATCATCACATCGCATGCAATACGAGACATCTAGTGGACATCGTCATATCAAATTGCAGCTGAAGAAATAACATTGACCTCTATCTAAAACTATACTGGAATGATCGATGGCATTAAAAATTAATGGGTATATGAAGTCAGGGGACAGTTATCATCTACTTTCAGTTGAATCCAGTATGGACCAAATTTTTGCTGTAAGTTTCGTTTTTACATTTATATCGTAATTCATACAAATAACGAATACTATTTTGGGGTGATGTACCGTTATATACACAACTCGGTACGTACATAGGTCAAGCATTATGATTTAAATAAAGAAAGTAAAACAACTGAAAGATTTGCTTATTTTGGTTTAAGCCGAAAATATGTGAACGACGCTAAATCCTCAGATATTAATCGAACACTCCAGCATAGTCATGTTAGCCTAATAACGAAATAAGTTCAACGCATTGACCTGTATTTGAAAAATATGTGCTGATCGATGTCATTAAGCATTTAGAATAGGTTATTTGAAGCTAGCGACCGGAGGCAAAAGTTAATTTATATCAGCCATTTCCATCTTAAACCAATATGGAACAAATGTTCAGCTCTAACTCAGTTTTGACACCTGTTATCGCTGTGCGGCCCGTTACTGATTCATATATTAATTCTTGAAAATAAAAATTAAACATTATTTAGAGCATTATACTGTTGTCTGCACATTCCACAAAAATGAGACACACAGCGATAATAAGCGTAAAAGACTGAGTTAGAACTGAAATTTTGGATCAGACTGGAACTGGACCATCAAGAGTAATGCTTGCTCTGGCGTCTACCTTTTAATATTGGTCGATCATACCAGTATCGTTACGTAGAGCTCTTTGGTTAAACCACCAGCACTATAGTCATTGTACGAATCATATCAGTTACTCTCTGTTATATTCAGCTAGCCTAATATGCTCGGAAAATACACAACTGATCATAGCCAGTGTTTCTTTCAGGGATGCTTTCGGGACGGCTTTGCCACGGGGATTTTCAACCCCCTCGAAAATATTAGTCCCAACAAATGTATTATTCATATGCATACTGAAATACATATATAATATTTTTCATGTTCTTTTGAAGTTAAATAAGAATGCACAACAATTTGTTAAGTAAAATTATCGTTATTTCAAATTTGATCACATTGAAGTTAATATTATATTATTTCTTATTTTTGTTATCACCCCGCGAGCTCCCCAAATAAAATATTCCGGAAGAAACACTGGTATTCACAGTTTCTTGAGTTCTTTTCCATGTTTTCGTTTGAAGTAATTTTACTCTAGTTTTAATATTTTAAAATTGCATGTACCTATTAAATTTCAGTATATGGTTTCGTGCCCAACATATATCTGATTTAATTCCCGTTGCAAGAAACCAGTGCTTGCTTTCATTTTCCTGAGTTTAACCACCAAAGATATGGTTAATTTTGAAAACAAATTTTATAATGTTGACTTTTGCTAATTGAACCAAGGCTATAAAGCGTGGTCTCTATTTGTATTTTTAAAACCATTTTATTTGGTCTTGTTATCCAACCATACAGCGAATAGAAATATAAACCTACACATCCATGTAGGAATATAACTACAGAAGCAACCGCACGGTGCTAATTGGATATCTGTATATAGGAGAGTGTTGTTTGTATGCCTATCATGAATGTAGCAGAAGCGGCGAAAGAGAAAGAGAGAGAGATGGAGAAACAGAGAAATATATTCCGAGGGACAGCGAGTAAGAGAAAATGAGAAAGAAAAATCACTACAGAAACATAGCAGATTCAAATAATTTGGTTTCAGAAATATAGTTCGAACGTTAAAAAGAATGAGTTCAATAAGACACAAAATTAAGTGAAACATTGACGATTTAATTAATGCTGGTTTACGTTTTTGAATCTTCGCCATAGTGTAGAAGAGAATATTGTATTTGCTCATAATTGAATAACTATTATGGAAGATTTATACCATCAGTTCCAAATCTGTGGCCCGCGAATCTCTCTTTATTTGTATACAAACTAATTTTTATATATATTTTTTCTTCATAATTCATAACAGATTTGAGTTTTGTCTGCTTCTCTGCAAATTTTTAACACGTTCTCAAAATAAACGCTAGGTACGCTCTGTTGTTTTCTTACATCCTGCCCTGTGGTGACGAGAAACTAAACTTATTGCTATTGGTTCTTTGCGTGCAACGAAAATGTTTTATTACTTAATTATATACCATACTTAAAATGCAGAATATTTAAGTTATTAAAAATTGTACTCGGTGTAGGAGTGTAATACTTTCACCTTGAGTTCCTAGAAATTCAGTTCATAATTCTTTTCCTTAGAACAATGAAAGGTAAAAGGATTTTTTTTTTATTTTAAGTCTTTAATTCCTAGGTTATTGATGCAATAGTATACCGTACTCAAGTGGCGGCCGGTGGTTGTGTCCACTGGGTGCTGCACTAAGGCCCGCCGCTAGCCAAAAAGAGTGGGAGGCCAAGAAAAATTTAGGGAAGGGCTTGGGCTTACGAAACAGATACAATCCGAACAAAACACCAGAGGTGCAAAAAGTGGAGCCAAGTTCTTTAGCCCTAAAAAGGTGTGAAATGGGAGACGGATGAGCCAAGTTCCTTGGTGACAGCATGTAACAGGAACAAAGGAACTTGGCGCGAAGTGGCAAGGTTCATGATCCTCAAGCTATAAGGGTGGTGGGGATCCTAAAACCCACTACGTCCACCGCCACCAACC
>JAGDQP010003208.1:0-13909 GCA_022664845.1 Lepisma saccharinum
GCGAGGTGGCAAGGTTCATGATCCTCAAGCTATAAGGGTGGTGGGGATCCTAAAACCCACTACGTCCACCGCCACCAACCCTAAGGCTGTTGCCAGCTCGCGCGAAGTTCCTTTGTTCCTGTTACATGCTGTCACCAAGGAACTTGGCTCATCCGTCTCCCATTTCACACCTTTTTAGGGCTAAAGAACTTGGCTCCACTTTTTGCACCTCTGGTGTTTTTGTTCGGATTTCTAGTTATTTTAATTCATATGTTCTAGAGAGAAGTTTGGAATTTTTATTTTGCAATCTTGATTTTGTATTTTGATGTTACCTTCTTAACAGTACCATCTATCGTTTAAATATTGTAAAAGGCATACATAATCAATATTTTGCTTCCCAATAACAAGTAATTTAATTAATATGTATAAGCAAATCCTATATTTGTTGTCCTTAAATAAATAATAGTTTAAAATCACGTAAATTATAATATAAGAGATAAAAGATAAAGGATAGAGGGCAAGAGATAAACACAGCTGTATCTTAGTTCAGCTCTCTATCAACTAGATTACAATCACATCATTTAAGAATTAAATAGTCTCTGTACAAACTACACGTTATTGCAGTGAGTAAATTAACAGAAGAACACAGACTTCACTCATGACTTAGAGAAAGTACAGGTGTCTACAAGCATTTAAATTTGAGCCCAGAACTCGTGGAAATATATGTTGATAATATATTTCTTAGCATGTCAAAATGAATTCAACTGTACACAATAAAAAAAAGTTTCTTGAAATTAAACAAAGGTTCTTATATGTGAACCGTGAAACAGTTTTCTTAGCAATGAGATATTATCATTTTCATTTAATTTTAAATGAGAGCATGCCCGTTTGGAAATAACATCAGTGTTCTTATTTTCAAACTAGCATGTTCTCATTTTTCATTAAATGAAAATGTTGATATGTCATTTCTAAAAGCTGTTTTTTGGTACACAGAGAAGAATTTTTTCTTTCAATTTTAAGAAACAGTTTTTTTACTATATATTTAGACTGCAATTAGACTGTGTTTCGAAATAATGTTTTGTATGATTACATCCTTTTCTTTCAAAAATAAAAAATCTTCAGTGTTGAGTAACCTTACAATTTTCTGACTTAGAAAATTTTACATAACTCATTTTTATTGAATTCGGATGTACGTCGAGGATATTAAATATATATATATATTGCTCAAAAACGATCTGTATAAAATTCGTATGCAAATAAAATATACTACTGTAACAGAATATTCAACTTTATCAGGATTTTGTAATTTTTTTCCTTTCTGAATGTTAAGTGAAAGTTGAAACGTAAAAACACAATACTTTTGCAGCATACTTAAGTGCACTGTTTTAAACAAAAAGCCAAGGTTAGCGCTGTGTGGCTATTTTGTGATTTTCATTGCTTTTACTTTTCTTTAGTTTTCTTTATGTTTGTTTGATGATATTGATAGTTACTAATCTTTCTCAAGTAAAAGGGTTTGCCGAGGGGTACATTTTGACGTATTAAGAAATTTTATTAGCAACATCTTTCATTTACAGCATATTGTGCGCCGAAATTCTAATGCCTACAGGCACCCACCCTTTTCGATTTATTTCTTGGGGCATCTTCGGTTCCCTTGAAATATATTTTAATTCTGATAATCTTATCTTTTTTATTAGAAGCTTAGGAGTACGCATGGTACCAAGACCGCAATTGAGACTAAGGTCAAGGAATCGAGACGAGACAGAGACATTATGCATCGAGTCTTATTCGAGACGAGACCAAGACCGAAACTTATTTCTCGAGACGAGACTAAGTCTTGCCTCTCGAGACTAAAAGCTTTATTTTCATGAATGTTGATAATATTAATTTCATGTTTTTGTTTATGAAGTTTTATACTTGCGACAATTTCGTAGTTTCCTTCTGACAAATTTTATTTAACATGTTATATTGTAGTTTAAAAATATGACTATAACTCATATAAGTAGTCAAGTTATCGATGTTAATAATACAGTATAAATGTGTTGGAGATTGATTCGGGGACGGATAAATACAGAAATTTATTTTCTTCTGCGAATTTTAATCTTCATGCTTTCTCGCTGCTGATACTTCTGTTGACACTCTCCCATTTATATCAGTCCCTAATAGACTGACCCCGTAAAGACGGTAAGTGTGAAGCATTCAGCAAGAAGCCAAACTGTCTAAATTCAAACATTGCGTCTTTCCTTGTACCATTTACTTAAAAATGTGATGGAAAGACTTTTGCAATACTAACGGTATCTGAGATGGGGACAATCTAATGTTCATTTTTAAAAATCTATGTTATAAGAAAACAAGTGGGAGCTCAGTCGCGGGACTGTGCACATATGCTACCGCCAGGCTTCAGCAACGGGCGTCTTATTTGGATGACCTATGCAGGCTCCAACTCGTCTCACCGAGACCTTTTTAACGATATCTCAACCTCAACAACCCCCCTTGTAGCCCTAGTAGCTCCTGAGTTGGAAGTTAGTAGGGGAAAATGCATACCCCATATCTCGGGACCTACTTATCCAATACAGATTTGAACTCGTCTCAATTATATCTTTCCAACGAAACTTCAACTATCTTCGTAGCTCTGATAGTTCCTGATTTGAAAGTTATCGACAAACAGATATAGTGATTGTATAAGGCTTCCCAGCATTTGTTGCTGAAACCTAAAAGTTATATAAAGTTTCCCTGTAGAAACTTCTTAGTCTATGGGGAATTCTGCACAAACTATCATGTAAATATACCTGTATGGTGTACATTCGATAAGAAAACAGTATTGTTTTTATAAAAATCAGTGAGGTGGATCCCAGTCGGGGGACCGCGCACATGTGTTACCGTGAGATTTCAGCAAGTCGTTGGTGAAGTTTGGCCGAGACCTCTCGAACGACACCTCAACCACCTTCGTAGCCCTAGTAGTTCCTGAGTCGAAAGTTGTCGAAAGAAGGACATAGATACAGGATGTATTGTTTACCTATTAAGTTATGCTTTGCTAGGATTGTTGGAATGACATTTTAATCTGATAACACAGGTTCTTTGAAATACCAGTGTGCTTATTTCAGTTTATGATTCGCAATACGTTCTTATTTGAAAGTGACGCCTACCGGGAACACACTTCATTCTTTTCGGATTACTTTCTAGTATGGTGCAGCTGTAGTCCATACCTATGAACATGTGAATCGGTTCTTTTAATCAGTCAAGAGGAGTATTGTAAATAAATTAATTCGTGTGGAGTTCGTGAAATGGTATTTATTTTCATTTTCTTTGTATCTGATTATTTTCTTGTACAAAATTTGACAATAAGTAAAATTTTTCTCACATACTGTCCATTCATTTATTTCTATAAATCTCTCTGGTAGAAAATTTCAAATAAAATGTATTGTTTTATTTTTAACGTAACAGTTATTTAGTTAATACAAATATTCAATAATTTAGAAATAGCAATACTTTAATGTTCTGTATACCAGTTTCGCAATTGGTGATATAACATGGATTTTCATAACTATTTTCATCTATCTCATTCCTTGGTATTCTACAGGGTGGTAAGGTTACGGACCGACAAACTTCGAGAGGTGATAGTACAGTGAAAAATAAAGAAAAAAAAGCCCAGGCAACGGGGTGGAAATTCCGAGGCGTTACGGAGCTACAGCGTGCCGAAAGCGTGGGAAAATGAACTTCAGAGCGGATTATTGCGAGGACGAAAAATCGGAGAGTAGGCAGTTGAGAGTAAATTAGAGGAAATCACACCCGGGCTATCCAAAAATGTATATTGGAAAATTCTACAAGGAGGGCACTAGGGATTCCCCAAAGGAAGTAGGGGATTCCCGGAAAGTCTTCCAAGTAAAGATGGGTCGAAAGGACCACAGATGGGATGAGTTGCCAACAGGCAACAATAATTCATTGCCGGCACATCGATATTTCATCGAGAATTAATGTTATGACCATTTTTATAAAATAATGCGTGGTTGCATATCAAACAGGGGTGATAATTAAAGACAGTCAACGAGCGTTTGGCTTATTTATTGGCAATGAGAGAAACTATAAGTATCCAGTCGGATGGTGGTGAGGACGCATCTCAACAGCTGCAGTGTAGTAACAAAGACGTCCTCGTTGGTCGAGTGGTCAGTGCTATCAGGCCTCCGTGATGTTACAGCAGTCTTGCATTGAATCTCGCCTGGAAAAGAATCAGGTGTATGATTAAAGCGTAACAGCATGCAAAGGATGCAAAGGATGAATTCTAACTGATTGTTTAAATAACATAATTAAACGATAGATCCTTTCCACTAAAATGTAACAAAGATAACTCTATAATAAATCTAGTGTGATGCACTATAATAAATCTAGTGTGATGCACTATTAAATATATTTGACAGTATTTCAGTCTCTATTACCACAAAAAGTTAATACAAACTGCAATGCCAAAATTTTAGGTTCATACCTATTCACTATTCAGATCTAACATTTTGCTAACAAACTGATATTAGAAACGAAGCTTGCCGATCTGTTTTCGATTCTTGGTCTCTCAACTTGTAACTTTTCTCATCTTTCAGCACTGGAAAGCGGATACATTTAAGCACTTTTTGTTTTGAAGGGGCATATGTTATTTATGTTTTTATAAAAGGCTTTTTACTCCAGAACAAACCTTTCTTACCAGCTGCGTAGCCTACTGGTTACGGTCACTGACTTCGGATAAGTACTGGGGAGGTGACGCATATCCGAGTCCTGCTCACACTGATCATGCAGCCGAGGTTTACTAATTCTTTCCCCAGTCTTACCGAACGGTACTCGAATTGTATCTTCAATAAAGACGCTGACTACTACATTCCTCACGTCTTCTCCTACGTCCACAGTAAAATAAGGTATTTCAGCCATATAACGCCACTGAGCCCTTTAACGCCACCCCCGGTATTTTGGAAACGAGAACAGCTGACAGGATTTCAGAAGTATGAATATGTAGGCAGATGCCCTCTAACATGGTTGCCAGAAAGTAACTTCTCTAGTGATCATAGGAAAGCTACCATGACGCGCACTTCCTGCTGCGGTCTCGACAAAGAAGGTCGTTGTTAAATCGCGTGGGTGGATTTTTCTGAATTTCACATCAATCGTGAGTTATTATCGCTGAAAGTCATACCTATATCAAAAGAGTTGAATGTCTTGTTGTTCCGCAAGCACAAAAAACTACCGCAAGTTTGTAATATGTAAGAAAATGAAGCGGTAATATGATCGTCTGTGGTGTACCCCAAAAACGCCACAGCACAATGTATACCTTTGTAATTTACACATTTATATCATTTTTTAAACAAGAAAGCGTTTCTGAATTTCTCTACTAGCGAAAGTTATTTTGTAAGATTTTTTCCACTAACTGCATTAATTTCACACTGAATGTGTGGTAAATATAGGCCTATTTGTAGTTCAAAGTGCCTGAGCATTGTTCTTGTCCTCGTCCCTTTAGTTTACAAAGGAAACATTAGTTTTCAAGGTTAATGCAAAGTATTTGGACAAATTTCCATTCAACTAAGAGCGTGGCGTTATTAGGACCCTATGTTCCTAATATGCAACCATATAACGATTTATTTTCGTACTTTCCCCCCCGACCTCATTATACACCAATTTTTATGTATCTCCTTTGGTATGTAGGGGACTTAAGCACGTTTCCACACGCAGTTTTGGAATTCTAGCTACCATGGTTTACTTGCTATTCAAATATACTCTTAAGGTGGCGTTATTTGGCTGAACTACCTTATAAGATGTGACAATATGTATTCTTAGGGTGTTGTTGTATAGATTAGAAATCCAAAGTTTCAATAAAGTTTTTCAAACATTTCTGTTTTCATCTACGGAAATTACTTGACTCAATGTGGTGGCTTTTCTGGCCCATTGATTTGACTTAATTTTAGCTTTTTATTTACCTAGGTACATGAATATTACGAGTACAGGTATTTCAATTAAAATTATGACTTGCGGCTTGAACTTTGTTTGCAAAACAGATTCGCAAACAAACTCTTTGGGGAACCATTTGATATGACCTCGTATATAAATTTTAATTTTTCTGTGTAACGAGGTATGAGAGTACTTGATTTTCACTTTTTGAACATATCGCGTATAGGAATTGCTAACTTTTTGTATCTCAGCTTTTTCTTCATGTTCTTCATTGCATAGACGTTAGCAAAATAGTTAATTTTTCTTAAAATGAAATTCTTGTATTAGAGGCAGAAATATTTACAACACTTTAATTTTATAATTTTTGAGAAAGGAGACTTACGAAAATTTAATCTTATTGGAGCAGTGGTTCCGAACCGGTGGCCCCTGAGAGCCTCGGAAGTGGTCCGCGGGAGTTTCCAGCAGCACATATAAAAATTTACCATTAAATGGGGATTTTAAAATCGATACATGTTGAACTTGATGGGGTGAATATTTACGCGCTGATAACTATTAGCTATTGAATTGAAATAAAGCTAATATTAATAATAAACTTGAACTTAGAAAAATATTTTTTAGGAAAAAAGAAGAAAAAAGATTTAACTTTTTTTTAAAAAAATTAACTGTTTAAACAACATCTTTAAAGATGCAAAAAGAAAATTATTAATAAGAAATTTGAACTTATAAAAAATATTTTTTTTTAAGAAAAAAGATCCGACCTTGTTGTGAGCACTGTTTCTTCCAAGTATGCTTTCGGGGGCTTCCCCCCCCCCCGGAGTTTTCCAATTGCACTCTCGAAAGAATGAGTATTAGCACTTATATTACTCAAACGTATACTAAACGTAATACTTATATGCATATAAAAGAATATTCTATAAATTATGTTTTTGTTACTTTGAGGTTAACTAAGGAAGTACGACATGTTGTTAAGTAACATTATTGATGTTTTATATTGTGTCAATATGCATTATTTAAAATTTTCGTGACCCCCCCCCCACGACTTGATTTCGCACCCCAGAAGAAAAACTCCTGAAAGAAACACTGGTTGTGAGAGCCCTTCCTGTCAGTGCTGGGTGAAGAGACGGCAGTCGGCAACTCAATTGCTCAGTCTGTAGCAGCGAGTCTTGCAGAGCAGTGTGATTCCTTTTGGTAGCTTTGGCTGTTTACTGATATTGCGCGATATTATTGTGCGTGTTTGTTTGTACTTTTTGTATCGAAAATGGCTCCAAAGCGGAAATATGCCAGTGAATTTATTAAGTTCGGATTTACGGCAATTGAGGACATAAGGACGCCAGTGCGTGATTTGTTTTCTGCTGTCCTCAACATTGAAGCCTTAAAACCTGCAAAACTAAAACGTCATTTAAAGACACATCATTTTAACTTAAGTGACCGGCCACCTGAATTCTTCGCTGGAAAATTAGAAAACTTAAAAAATGAAATGAGGGAACACCGGTACAGCATATGAATCGTCTGAGAAAGCCCTCTCAGCTTCATTTGAAGTTTCACAGTTAATCGCCAAGGCAATGAAACCCCATGCTTTTGGCGAAACCCTAGTGAAGCCATGGTTGATCAAAGCAGTCGAACACGTTTTAGGAGTTGAAGCTTGTAAGAAAATTCCCTATCCAACAATACAGTGAAGGCACGGATCAATACAATGTCCAATGACATTGAGGAGCAGCTGGTTTGTGAAATTAAAAAGTCTTCATGTTTCAGTTTACAGTGTGACTGAAGTACCGACGTTGCTCAATGCAGCCAGTTGCTAGTTTTTGTTCTGTATTTAGGCGACAACAACACAATCAAGAAAGAACTTTTAATATCCCAAGAGTTGGAAACAACATCGAAAGGAAAAGATGTCATGAAGATCATTTGTGATTACTTTGAGAGGTATGGCACTGAGTGGAAGAGGCTGCCGGAGCCCCTGATATGCTGGGATCAGGCTCAGGCTTAGCAACGTTGGTGAAAGAGAAGAACCCTACCACATTGACGATGCACTGCATAATTCACCGTCAAGCATTAGCATCAAAAACACTGCCCGAAGACTTGTCGACTGCAATGAAATTGGCTATAAAAATGGTGAGCGCTGTTAAAAGTGGTGCGTTATACACTCCTATTTTCAAAAAGTTATGTGCAGCATTAGACTCTGAGCATGAGACCCTACTTTTTCATAATGAGGTGCGTTGGCTGTCAAAAGGCAATATGTTGCCACGCTTATATGAGTTGAGAGGAGAGCTAAAAGTATTTTTTATTGAGACGAAAATGCAGGATTTCTTGGAACAATTGAGTGAACCAAGTTTTAAGATGCATCTCGCATATCTAGTAGATATTTTTGGTCGTTTGAACCAGGTGAATTTACAACTTCAAGGTTCTGAAAACGAAAATCTGGAAGGTGTTGGTAATATATTTTATTTGTATTTGAGGACAAACTTCGTGCGTTCTTGTGTAAAATTGATCTCTGGATAGACAAAGTTGAAGAGAAAAGCTTTCAATCTTTTCCGACTTTTAAAAAAAAACCTTGCTGACGACGTGGACTAAGACGCTGTTATAAACAAGGTACAACATAACGTACTCAGTCACTTAGGCACTCTCAAGGGTGAATTTACTCGTTATTTACCAGAATAAGGTAGCAGTGATACTCAAGCTATAAAAAAGATTCGAAATCCTTTCAATGTCAAGCCTAAGGATCTCCCTGGTAATATTCAAGAGGAGGTTATTGAACTTCAAAATGACAATAACCTCAAGGACTCGTTTGAATCTGGTATAAACCTAGAAGAGTTTTGGTGTAAAAAAGCCATATCTTACCCAAATATTCGGTAAGCAGCTTTGTGGTACCTCATAATGTTTTTGACAACATTTTTGTGCGAGCAGGGATTCTCAACTTTATAGTTAATTAAAAACAAACAAAGAAATCGGCTAGGTACAAGCAATGATTTGAGAGTAGTAGTTCTAAGCAAGAGCCTAAGTCCTAGAATTTCTCAGTTTGTCAAACAAATTTGTGCACAAAAGTAACACTGAAAACATTGAGTGTTAATATTAATATTATTTTATATTAATAATTTTATACAGAAATTTTATATTACGAGTATGTAGTACGCTGTACGTTATAAAAAGTAATTTTTATATATTAAATAATTTGTACTGTATGCTAACTCATAGTCATACTAAATAATGTGTTTTAAAAAACTGTTTTACTTAATCACCTTTAAATTTGGTTACAACTGATAGAGGGTATGGCATGGGGGGGGGGGGTCTGTACTGATTCAATTTCAGGCTGAGTGGTCCGCAGACTTCTACGGGTTGGGAACCACTGCATTGGAGGAATACAATTTTTTTAAGAGAGAGAGAGAGAGATAGAGAGATAGAAAGAGAAGAGTAACTATAGAAGTGTTCATTCAATACATTTCGTTGTTCCTGTGCGACAACAATTTTTTTTTTTGTGTTAGATCAACACAACAAACTGTTGATTTCGGTGGTTCATATAGATTAAACATTGTGGTAGTGCCAGTATGACACCATGCATTGTGTTGAATGAGCATTGATAATACATACATTGTGTTGAATCACCGAAATCAACACTGTTTGTTGTGTTGATTTAACACGGAAAAGTGTTGAATCAACACCGCTATTCAACACCGCTATGCTTTGCTGTGCTAGGAGATAGTTTGTATTAAAAAAGGACCATAATATCCTACGGTAGTCAAATTATGAAGACTTTTGGCGGACAGGGGCGGGGGAATTGTGAATTATCGGCAATAGAATGGGTATCCCTAGCACTATATTGCCAATATTTTGCTTAGCCTTTAGTAAGACAGTTACATCGTTTCCTTCGGCGAGGGATCTTAGATGATTATTTGTTTATTTTAGGGTTATTTTGGATGGAATACGAGAAAAGGTGTAAGAAGATATATATAAGCACGTTACCTAATATTATGAGACAAACTATACTATGGCAGTCAATTCATAAATAATACAATAGAATGACACCAAATACGTCTAACACGGGAGAGGCAAAATAGTTGTCGCTGAGATCCTAATCAAACACAGTGCATCTGACAGAGGATGGTGAGACATGGAGGTTACAAAAATTTAAGGTACGATGGGCAAGGGGGGAGGACCTAGAAGGGCGAAACCTCGAAATTCACAGAAGTTAAATAAAGGATATATCCACAGTATTTTAGAATAAAGGATGGAACTATCGGGAGGTGATTTCTGATATCGAAACAAGTAAAAATGTTTCTTTGAATATGCGTGAAATTTCGCTTAGTTTTGGGGATACAGGGTTTCCAACTTTGAGTCCAAGATCGACACCTAGTAATGGGAGGAAATTCGTATTTTATGCGTATTGGAGGCCCGATATCTCTGATGGGACAAAATATAAAATTCCATTTTTTTTACATGTTGTACAGTTATATAAGAACATATGATAGAAATGTCAACTTTGATATTTGAGTTTGAAAGGATTATTCATTTGTAAATTGGGGATAGTCGTACGTGCTTTGGTAAACATAGGGCTATTATCAAAGCACGCACAAACATTATTAATCCTCGTGCTGTTACCGACCATACAATTCATTTTATCTTATTTTATTATTAATCCTCAATTTGCAAATTTTTAACTCCGTCGAGACTCAAATATCATAGTTAAAATTACTACCATATGTCGTTCTTATATAATTGTACAACCTGTGAAAAATAGACTTTTATATTTTGTCCCACGAGAGATATCGGGCATACAGTACGCATAAAATACGAATTTTTGGATTTTTAAACATTCATAAAAAGTTAAGGAACCACATATCAGCATTCATGTTTTGTATACATTCAATATAATTCGATGTGTAATAGTGTACGAGGATGAACGCTGATATTCAATCCGCTCCGTACGAAAAAGCCCCTAAAACAGGAATTTATTATATTGTGACAATCACATTTGGATATTATTTTGATCAATTCAGTTACGTTTTAGGCTTATCATGCAGAGAAATAAAATTATCAAGCAGATTTAAAGGGGAAAAAATATTTCTGTTTGAATGTCCTATCATAAACCAGTACGGAGATATTACATTTTTTTTTGTAAACTACTGCAAAAATGGCGGCCGTTAATTAACAGTTAGATAGGGGTAGAAATAAAAGAATACCCGTTTTGAACTATTCTAAGGAATATAAGTATTATTATTATTATTTGAAAGAGGTCAATTAACCAAGCTGGACGATTTCAGATGGACTGCCCTGTATGAGATCGTTTGACCTGTATGAGATAGCGAAAATCTCTCTGTCTTATACGTAGTTTGCAACACTGTGGTATGTGCTTTAAGTATGTTGTTTATCATCACTAAACGATGTAAAATATCAAACACGACGTACTGCCATTTAAAAAAATGTAAACTTTATACCTAGTTGGCAACACTGACAAACGGATGACATTGTGTTTTCACTCCCAATATCCACCATGTTGCTAGAAACAAATTTCCGGAAATGGAAGTTTCATTCAATGAATCGTTTCTGACTTATTGAGAATTATTCATTTCCTCCCATTAGTAGGCGTCGATTTTGGACTCAAAGTTGGAAACACTGTATCTCCAAAACTGAGCGAAATTTCACGCAAGTTGAAGGAACTTTTTTACTTGTTTCGATGTCAGAAATCCCATCCTTTATTTAACTTCTGCGAATTTCGAGGTTTCGCCCTTCTAGCTCTGCCCCCCCCCCCCCCCATTGTCCATCGCACCTTAAATTTTGGTACTCTCCATATCTCACCATCCTCTATCAGATACCCTATGTTTGATTAGGATCTCAGCGACAACTATCGAGACCCTCTCTTGTAAGAAAAAGTACGTGAATTAAACTGTAGATTAAAAAGAAGTGAAAACTAAATTTAAAATCTTCTCGATTACATTTAAGATACTTTTGTAACAGTTCTGTCTAAAATTAATTAATAATTCAATTAATGAACTATCTATTATTTTGGGGGCAAATTTGCAATAAACATCCGTTATATATCTCAATACATAAAAATGACTGAAAGTATGTTTGAACACGCATCACGTCAAAACAGCTTGACCGATTACAATGATTTTCTTTGCACATGAACAGATACTGGATTTGTCTGTAACGATAGCATATTTTTATTAACCGGAAGTGATCGCCAACTAATTAATAAAAACAGTAATTTCAATGTTTATAATAATACAATAAATACATTGTTTCCAGTTTTAAGTTAAAACAGTAATTAGAAATAAATAAATAGTTTATAAATTTTTAAATTTAAATTGTTGTAAATAATATTTATATTTAATGTTTTTTTATTTATTTTATTTTTATTCAACAAGTGGTTTATATTGAGACACTTAAAAACTTTTTGTAAAACATAAAGGATTACAGAGAGACAAAGAGGAGAACAACAATCAGGAAAGGAAAGGAACAAAAATTTCAACAAATATTACAAATAATAAATTTCAATCATAATTTCTGGCAAAGAAAATAAGTTCAGAAAATTCGGAAGGCCACCATCACAATCATTGCAGATCGTCATCTTCAAATATATCTTCGAAATCATTGAAAAGGTCGGTATGAACTGCTTTCTCATTTGCCGCCAAATACATTAACAGGCCATCAGAACCTCCTGCCTCTTCCATCTCCGTGTATGGTCCAGCTCTATCAGGAAACATTTCATCTGCTACAACGGTAGGCTTCATGTTAACAGTTACCTACTTATAATTATGAAAAGTGACAAACGTTCCGTCAAATAAATCAAAATTACAGTAGGAATATCTCATCTAATTCTTTGCCTTTGGGTATGGCTCCCTGCATTGAGGCAACATTACCTCTTTGAATTGCCATGCTTATTCTTTGAATAAGAAAGGTGCTTGCTCTATATCACCAGATAATTGTGTGATACGCTTACCTATTTACTTTATGAAGTTGAGGTCTTCTTTTTCCCAAGAACCACTGGATTCGATAGCAATGTCTACGAAATGGTACTTCTGTGCAAGATTACTATATTTTCTTCTTTTTTCCGCTTCTTTTCGACTGGCGATGTTTCCCGCCTGGATTGAGGAAAGAGGGAGGTTGGAAGGAACGAACGAATCTGAGCAAGTGAAGTCCTAAATTAAAGGTTTGCCTTTCTTTTAAGGTAACAGAGTCATCCCATCTGGTCTTTTACCGTCTGTTCTGCTACATCCAATATTTTCTCGTACTGCAGGAATGCCATCTGAGATTAGTCCTCTCATTATAATGTCATTAACATTCGAGTGACGAGGAGGTCTAGCTGCGTCTTTGGTTTTAAAGCATTATATTAGAATTTGGCAGTAGTGTTAGTAGTTGTAGCTGTAGTAGTAATAGTTGTTGTTGTAGCAACAGTATTAGTAGTAGTAGTAATAATTATAGTAGTAGTAATAGTAGTAGTAGTAATAGCAGTATTATTATTATTAGTAGTAGTAGTAGTAGTAGCAGCAGCAGTAGTAGTAGCAGCAGTAGTAGTGGTGATGGTGTTGTTGTTGCCAAGATATTTTATTCACCCCGCACCCGCCTACATATAGGATCGTTAAAGTGTTCAGATTGTTGCGTGCAATGACGCGTGTTCGTTTCCAACTGTATAACAACAGTAGAAGGAAATATAGTTAAAATGTTCTGTTTTCTTTTTGTATTTGTTTGTTTTACATTGAAAGTGGGAGAGGGGGAGTTCGAATAGGGACGCCAAACTTTTAGTTTAGTTACATCATTGCATGTTAATTGTTGTTAAAAAAGTTTCTTAGATATTCACGTGAACCATTCGTTAATTGATGTTAGGTCTATGTTTAACGATGATAATCAGGAAAGGAAAGAAGGGAAAAAAACCTCCTACCAATCAATAATTTCTAAAGAGGAATTGTGAAATGGATATCACGCGAGGAAATGTATGTTATCGGAAGAGAATATCATCGTTTATACGTGTAGATTATATATATATATATATATATATATATATATATATATATAT
>JAGDQP010003208.1:13919-49046 GCA_022664845.1 Lepisma saccharinum
TATATATATATATATATATATATATATATATATATATATATGTTTTTCCATATCATGAATTTCGTTCAGTTGCCACGTAATACTGTATTTAAAACTTTCGTATCAGGCATAATGTCATGTTTAATTACCGTTCTTTTGCGACCTAGCATTAATATGGTTTTCTGATCATGATACATGAAGTGGTTGGTTCTATGGGAGAATCAATTTGAGTCTGAGAACGGAATCAATATACGAAAGGTTTCGAGGCATATTTTTACATTGCTTTTACACAACAGGATATGTCTGTTTTTGTAACAAGAGGTTCTTCCAATCCTTAGTAGCAGATGACTGATTTTAATCACGCCAACTTCTTTTGTCGTATTGAACATTGTTAAATATATTATCCTGAGTACTCGTTACTGCTTCCTGAAACGTATCGCATTTTGTTGGCAATTTCTTTGGTTATATTGTGTAATTTTCAAATTTTAATCTTAAAATTTTAAAACATCCCTGGTAATTTTTTTAAAGCTTCAAATAATTTCTGCTTGTACTGAAAGGTTTGTCATCCTTTTAAGTATTTTCTTAAAACCCTACTGTTACTATCACGTTTCGTGATAATTTGTTTGTTTCCTATTTGAACTGTATGAAAATCGTCTTTGCAAGTAATCAACTCTGTAAATTTACGTTGGTTTTTTTTTAAAATAAATTTCTAACCCTTCTACTAACATGCATTCTTATTCCTTGAATGAAGTGAAGGTAGGGTAATTCCGGGATGGATGAAAATTCGCGTAAAATTGTCAAAGCTTCTATTTCTCGTAGTAGTTGCAAAATGTGAATGAAACGTTGGTGTTTAACAAACTATTACTAGGGTCAAAGGGTTGCCACCTAGAAAATTTGATTCACATTTGACTACTACTTTGAGAAATAGAAACTCTGGTCATCTCACTACCTATCCCGGAAATACCTTATTGATCAATATATTAAGCCGATCTTCGGTATCTGCATGAAATCAAGAAAAGAGAAAAAGATACTAAAGTTTTGAAGCTAACGTTTTTGTAATACTTAATGTAAACTATGTTACTAGATATTTTATTACGCTATTACACATCCAGAAGCCCATCTGAGAGAAAGAGAAGAAACATTTAACATGAAATACAAATAATGAACAGAATAATAAAATGATCACATAACACGTGTAATAAATGATGACATATACATTGTACTGTACAATGCAATTAGTTTAATAATAAATAAAGATAGGATTTACCTAGTTTGTTCCTGTGAACTAAATTGTAGGTTTTTAATGGATATCTTCTGGTCATGTAGGATACATACCAATTAGCAAGTTTTATAGGGCCTATAAATGCCTATTTTGGATTGAAGCGCCAATTTTAAGATAAGGGCCAACTTTGTGCTTATTTTAAGAAACAATCTGTTTTCCTTCCTAAGTTATGAGAAATATCAACATGCACGGCAGTGCATGAGCCAAGTTTTTCACGTCAGAAAACGTCAGCACTGCCAGAAGCATGTTATACAGGAACAAGAGTTTATGGCAAAATCGACGATTTGGGGGCCCCGTAAGAAAAAAGATGTTAAAGATAGGAATATGAGCTTTTGGCGTTAAGGAGATATGGTAAATATGTGCAGACGTACAAAATTTCATATTCGTATCTCAAACTATGTTCTTGTTGTGGAACCCTGAAATTGCACATTTTAGGCTAACTGACTCACTCACTCACTCATCATATTGTTTAGGGTGTTTGGAGTAAGCTAGAAACATGAAATTTGGTATGAAGGTAGAGGATGATAAGTAGATAAAGGAAAAATTCCGACATTTTGAAAAGGTCGCCATCTTGGATTCAAAATGGCCGCCAAACCTAAAATGTCAAAGAATACCCAGCCTAAACGACTAAAGATAGAACAGTGAAATTTGGTATGAAACTACATCATTGATAGCAAATTAAGAAAACTTCTTAAAAATTTAAAAAAATCGCCATTTTGGATTCAAAATGGACGCCATTCCTAAAATTTTAAAGAATACACAGCCTAAACGGCTGCCGCTAGAATAATGAAATTTAATTTGACAGTACAACATTATTAGTAGATTATGAAACTCTTACAAAATATCTCTAAAGACGCCATCTTGGATCCAAAATGGCGGGCGTCATAAATCCATTTTTCAACTGCTTGAGCCAGAGATGCGAAATTTGGCATAATGATGTATTATCAAGAGTAGTTTAGGAAAACATAACAACGTTTTTAAAAAGTCACCATCTTTGATTCAAAATGGCAGCTAAAATACCATTTTTCACTTTGGTGGCAAGGTTCATGATCCTCAAGCTATAAGGGTGGTGGGGATCCTAAAACCCACTACGTCCATCGAGACCAAACCTAAGGCTGTTGCCAGCTCGCGCCAAGTTCCCTTGTTCCTGTTACATGCTGTCACCAAGGAACTTGGCTCATCCGTCTCCCATTTCACACCTTTTTAGGGCTAAAGAACTTGGCTCCACTTTTTGCACCTCTGGTGTTTTTGTTCGGATAGTATTTACTCGAATATAAGAATTCCCTAAAAATTTGGGTCAATTTTGAGAATCCGTTTATTATGCGAATATAACTACATCACTATAGAAAATTCATCCATGGCACGTCATTGATTGCAAATCCAGTAATTTAATAGAAGTATCTCTCCAGAAAGAGTTAGTTTCTCTATCCATTGTGAATATTTTAGAGCGTTGGGTGAGGGTTGGAGTTCGAGCCTTCCATTCTATTTCTACCATTTGTCCGAAAGCGTATTTTGTGATTATAAGTACAGCGCCTCTTAAAAAAATAATAAAAGCACGTTCTAAAGACATCATCATCATCATATTCAGCCGTTTTCTATCCACTGCTGGATGAAGGACCCCCCCTTTTCATTCCACATATCTCGATCTGCTGCTATCCTCATTCATGAAGCTCCTGAAAAACGATTGATTTCATCTACCCATCTTGCATTTGGACGTCGTCTCGGTCGTTTCATTTCTCTAGGAATCCAATGTAGTATATTTGTCGTCCACCTTCCATCTGTTCGTCTAGCTATGTAACCGGCCCATTTCCACTTCAGCTTCTTTGCAGTCTTGATTACATCCTCTACCTTTTACTTTCCTTAAATAATTCGTACTAAAAATCAAAAACTAATTTTGTTTATGTATGACTAAAAAGAAAAGCATGGGGCGCGCTCTCATATACAATCACTTTATATTTTTTTAATTGGCGCGCCTCATGCTTTCTTTTTAGCCATGATTAAACAATTTTATTTTTTAAGTTTTAATGCGAATTGTTTAAAATGTATGTCTTTAAAAGGCTTTTTATTATTTCCCCCCAGTTATTTCCTTGTTTGGTACTTTTTCTCAAGCTAATGCTTTGTGACCCAAGATAATATTTCGTGTTCTGCAACCAGTCAAACGCCACCTCGTTGCAGGTTGGTATTAATTTAGGATAAAGAAGTGTATATTAAAAATATTAAAACCTGCTTTTAAACTATAAAAATATATAGAAATACATGAAAGTAACAACGGAATATTGTATTGTCGCTGTACAAAATTTCATTATTGTATGATATCGGGAAATGAGTTAAATTAACGTTGCAAGATTTAAGGACACCATAAACCATTGTAAGCTAAAAATGTATGTAAAAATGATGCGCGTACCGTAAGACTCGAGTAAATATGTACACAACCATGCAAGATTTTAGTGGTTGGCAGCAGTTCAAGGATTGCAGAGTTTGTTTTCTGGGACGGGAACATTCCAGTGACCGGATTTCTATTCTGGGGTTGGTTAGTAAGAGTGTTTTTATGATGCCCTTGCGTTTTACTCTTATAGAAGAACGCAGGCTGAACGCGTTACCTTTTTTGTGTTCTGGCAATTATGGGCTTTACGCTTCTATCCCTTCGGTTCTGAAGACATGTCGCAGGAACAACTGGGCAAAAAGAAGAGGAGGAAGAAGAGAGCAGTTGGTGTTGCGAGTGAGTTGTGCATGCTATAGGACAACGTCTGAGCAACTCGATTAAGAACGCCTGGCTGAAAACCACAACATCATTTTTATAAAAGAAGAAAAACTAAAGAAGACTAATATGGAAGTTTAGTTGTCACTGCAGTTTAAGCATGCGGTATGTTTTTGAGCAACTGGACTCTGAGCAACTCCTGCCAACATTTGACTTCTTTAGGTGAAAATTTGTTTAATAAACATTCCCATTGTTTTCGTTCTCAAGTTCTGTAAAACAGAAGTGCATGTCTTTCAGTACGCGACAGCAGATTTACATCAACGTAGTTGCATAAATAGACTAATTTGGTTCCATCGTTTCAGAGAACGCTCTGTTTCCGCTTCTCTCATGTACGCGCTTAGAACATTGGACCAAAAATATTCAGCAAGCCAGGCGACGTCGGCCCGACGTAGACATTTGGGCTGCGAAGGCGGGGACGACGTCAGGTTTTGAAACACCGACAATGAGCCGACGTCAGCGGGTGGGTTTTGGGAGGGGTTACGCCTCTATGCCGATCCCTACGGTGGCACGGAAAATGGCCCGACGACAAGATGCCACTTATTGGTCGCGCCGACCTGTCATAAAATTAAGGCAGATTTGTAAAAATAAAGATTTTTTTAGAAATATATATTTTTGATCAAATGAAGCAATTTTTATTTTGCTATGCTAATTCGATAGATACAATTACAATAGTAAATATGATATTGTGAATAGACAACAAAACCTTATGTAACTGACAAGCATATGCTGAACACTTTGTAATAAAATACTCATAAGCACATTTTTGGTTCATGTTCATACGGTTCAAATCTTCACCGCAACTACATGATTGTAAAATTTAACCGTCCCTAGAGATACCACGGAAGTACCTCTGATGTGTTAATTTCGGACTTTACTTTCACGTGTTTCGCATTTCCGCGTAACACATTTTGTCGTTATGTATATAGAAGTTCTTCAAAGACACTCTCTTCGAAACATCTGTTCAATCTTCGCTTCAAAACTTATCAATCGTCAGATGTAATTGCTATGTATATGTTATTTTAAGATAAGACATTTTCCTTAAGGTTTAATGTAAAGAAACATCCAACAAAAGATGCCAGCACTATCTCCGTATATGTCTAATGTATTTTTATCGTTGCACTAAATTTCAATGCTGCTCCTACAAATTAAAACCCAGAGTGTTCTAACTTTCAGGGAAGAAAGTTCATAACCAATCAATGCCGAATTTTAATTTTCTGTTTTGTTCATTGTTAAAAAAGCTTCATTGTTATAGGTTTTGATATTCACAACAACAATCAAGCGATTTCAACAATGAAGAAATACGAAAAATAAAAAAAATTGGCAATGATCGAACTCTTGAATTGGTTAAGAACTTTCTTCCCTGAAAGTTAGAACTCTCTAGGCTTGAATTTGTAGGAGGAGCATTGGAATTTCGTGCAACAATAAAAATACATTAGACATATACGCAGATAGTGCTGCCATCTTCTGTTGGAGATCGTTGCTTTACATTAACCTTAAAAGAAAAAGAACTTAAAACAGCAATTTTACTTTCTCTTTTGTGATCTTATAGGCGTAACAATAATTTTCCACTAGATAACGAAGGGTTACTGGAAAATTACAAGTGTAGACTGCAACTATGAAAACTGATTCGATCTTCTAAAATATATCGTCAAGTTTAAGTCTTAGTCTTTATTTTGTTAATTTCGTGGTTTTCTGTTCCAATCTCGGCTGAAACATAGATGTTAGCATTCAAATGTTAACTTAAGAACTTATTTAATCTGTACGGAGAGAGATCCGAAGTTACTCTTTGAACCAGTACATAAATGTTTCTTTTTTAGGTTACCGAAGAAGGAATGGTCTACTTTCAGCTCAGATGTAAAGTAGTGCGTAGATATTTGTATCTTATTTCGAAAGGAAAATCAGAGAACATGCTTCAGATTTACTATGTTGTATTGCTATTATGTACTGTACAGTAGGGACCAAGAAACATAAAATTGTCATAGAAATATCTATTTTGCCCGCTTCAAATAATTTCCTTAACAAACTCCTTCATAGTCAGTTCTGTATCCCACTTTAACCTTCTTGAGACTCAACAGAATACCTACTTCTTCACACGCAAACAACATATATGTTCCCTCCTTTCCTTTCCATACAGACACACGCACACACAGCCATATTTCCTCAAACGATGTTTGTAACTTTGTGCGAGCAGTTAGTTGCAGGACGCGATTTATGGAACGATTATCCTTAATGCACGTCTCTTCTTCTTAATTAGGGGAGGCATTATCACCCCTTGTGAGGCTACAACGACCAAGATCTCGTAAACTGGATCGGTAATGAGGTGCCCTAGGGACCTCTTCCAGGCGCTACCACTGTCCGAGGCTCACCAACGGCGTCAGAAATTATTTCTCCTTATACGAGCCAAAGTTATCTTCCCGTCCCCTTACATAAGCAATATTCTTGCAGAACTGCCGCCGCCTGTGTCGTCTCTTGCTGCCCACGAAGTTGAATTCTGCTGGTTGGAGTTACTTTATTTTTGTTTGACACGTAAGTGTATCCTACGACCTTTTACACTTGGGTCACTTTTTCAAGGATTCTAGGCGTAATTCTGAAGAAGAATCTTGAGTAACGATCTGTTGTTAGGCATTTGTTTACCCAATTAATATTTCGTACTTACATCATTCACAACATGTATTTTTTTTTTACTTTTTTCTCTATTGTTATCATTTAGCAGAAAGACAAGATAGTACTGTATCGCGAACCTTTTTGAATATGTCCGGGATACGGTTGAGATTTTACTTAACATTTTGAAATATCTGAACATTAATTAATACATTCAATTTGCATTAATAAACTGTAGACTTATGTTTTATGACCCCATAACAAGTTGAAGGTATGGCATTTCTCAGTAAGCATACTTTCTATGATGGCGGTGTCTATAGTTTGCCATTAGTTCTCTGGTAGATTTACTATCAGCTGTCTATACTCAATTATATCTAGAATAAATACATATTCTGCAGCTCCCATATATTATATTTACTTATTTACCTTACCACAGCTTCAGATTTTCTGATTAGAAATCACCAACAGTAGTATTTCTGCGGAAAGCGGTAGGTCCTTGAAAATGACGTTAAACTCTTGTAATTCATCTTTCTTTATTTTTCTTTTTTGTCTAACAAGTAAGCGTGCAATTTATCTTCACTGATGTTCAAGGGCGTCGCCAATCTTCTGTTATTCCATTTTCATATAATTGGTGTATGTTTTATGCTTTTCATTGCAAGCATTTCATAAGGAGTACTTGGCATACTGTCTTTAAAATTTATAATTTGTGCCGTATTCATTCTAATCCATGTAATCATAAATACGCTAATTTATACCCACAAAACAGACTTGTAAAATCATCGAAAGTAAAAACGCAAATGACATTAGTGTGATATCATGTAACTATGATTTCTTTGAACGTACTCTTTTTTGGTGAAACTGATAGCAACTTTTCTAGAAACCAAATAAGAAAAAGTAAAACTCACTCTCCTCTCTCTCTCTCTCTCTCTCTCTCTCTCTCTCTCACACACACACACACACACACACAAAACAAAAACTTACATACAAAGTTTAGAAACACGAATACGGCATGTCAGATGGCATAGCCCAGGATTTCAAATTTTCCATAAATAACATGTATCGTCAAATTTTGGATTAGTCCATTTGACAGATATTCTTAAGTATTATTTATCCCACTTTCTAAAACGCCATTTGTCGATTATTGTTAAATATATTAAAAATGGAACCTGATTACTAAGGGCTCTTAAAACGAATCTGCATTGAGGAGTAGGGGGAATAAGGGTCTAAGTGATTTCAAGTTATTCCTCCCTTTATATTTTCAAGGTCTATAGCATGTGTGCTAACGTCCCCTATTTTCTAAAAAAAATCCGGCCAATCAGTGAGGAGTTACAGAGGAGGGTCCCTTATTTCATCGGCCATGGAGGTAATAAAAAATGACAACGTTTCCACTAGCTGTCGTAGTTGTGTTTCTCGTAACGAAAGTTTAACTACCATTGCTGATTCGGATCCAAATGGTGCTGAATACGTGCCATCAACAGAAAAACATTCTGAAGGTGGTGAAGATACCTCCAGAAACCCAGGGAGGAAACGAAAAGTGAACAGAAGGAAATGTACTGTGATAAAAAGGAAACGGAATACTGCTGAGAACTACACAAAGAAGATTACATTCTTTCCAGACTTGAGGACAAAATAAAAACTTCATGATCCTAAAGTTTCTCTTGTGGTTATCAGAAAATGGAATATATCAATCAACCACGTATTTCCAATCAGAGGGCACTTCTACTGTCAGTGTGAAGAGAATAAAATGTATTACAAGTGTGCATAGGTATGTCGAGATACTAAAAACATCAAAGCGCAAGGGTGGGCGATTTCTCCTTATGCATGCAGGAGACAGAATCAGGGGCTGGAATAGTGCGCTTGAAGCAGTTTTTGCGAACATTCCAAAATGCAGAGGAGAAAATTTAGCTTGCAAAATTACTGCCGTCTAGATGTTCCTGGGAAGATTGTTGAAGCTTCAAGATTTTACGTCGAAGTTTACGAGAAGTTTGAATATCCAATTTTACGAAAACGCCTGAACATCCCTTCCGAGTTGAATCTTAAGCTAGTTGCTAAACGGAAAACAACACAGGTCAAAATCTAAGATGTGCACAGTCTTTTAAAGTACATTTCCCATGAAAATGACCGTTTAGTTGTGGCGGATGTATTGAACTGTTCCGACATGGTGTACGCGAATGTTCTCTTCAGACGTACCAAGTTGTGTTTTTTTTTCAATATTATTATTGTCATACTACAAGTATTTTTTGTTCTCATGTTTATAACTGTGCTTTATTTGGTATTAATCTTGCTGTAATAAAAACATTTCTGTTTTCATGTAAATAGTTGTGCTTTTCTTTGTCAAATGTTGGTCTTGTATCTTAATATCAGTCAAGTCTTCCAGCAAGTAGGCTTATTGTATGCAGACATAAAACACACATAAACAATGTTTGAAAAATATTAAATATTGGAATATTGCATTCAGTAAAATAGACTTAATTTACATGTACATTCTAAGAGTTTATGAAATAAGGGCCTAACAAACAAAAGATGGAATAAGGGCCTAACTACACATACAAGAAGATCCCTTGCACAGTTACAACTAACGCTAGGATGTTGAAGTTCATATGATAGATGAAGAATCAATTTCTTTATGTCATGAAGCAAAAACATAATACTACATATGAAAAATGGAGGCACTGGAAGTTTTCCCCCTTTTCTGCAAAACATAGTTTTATGCAGTAAGGCCCTTATTCCGCTCTACTCCTCAATTTGATTTTTTATAGAACTTTAGGTAACAAGCCGAATGGATGATGATGACAGAGTTGGTATAAAATGAAGAAAGTGGGAATAAACGGGAGTCCCCGAGAATACGCACGCAGACGGTATTTGTCCACCACAGAACCACATAGCATGATCAGGGATCGAACGGGGGACCTCACGTACCAGAGGTGAGCGTTCTACCACTGAGCCACCGTTGCAAGAAAAGGGTCTGTATCTGGTTCATTTCCTCTTGGCTTTTTCAGTTTTTGGTGTTACTTCATATGTAGCTAACAATGGGCAGGTAATAGCGAGTCTCTCAAGCTTAAAGTTATCTAACGGTAGGCCAATGTCTTTAATGAGAATTACATTAAACATTATTTTAAGACTTAGTACAATATATTATATATACATATATACATAGGGTATACGTTGTTATATACATTTTAAAAGCAAGCAGCTAGCAATCACATTATAAGACAAAAGCAACAAGAACAAACAGCTGTTGCGATCAGAAAGAAAGGATTACTGACATAACCTCACACACACTTCAAGCAAATAACAATGAGAACCAAATATACAGAGTTTCATGTAAGGTTACTTATTTCTAAGACCCTAACTTTTCACTGGTCACTGTTAAACGTTTCGTTTTCTTTTTCATTCCATGTACCTCACAACTACTCTGTTGCTGTTTTAACATCTTCTTAGAGAGTGCTTCATGCTCTTCAAGAAGTGTGCAACATAGATTCTAATTGGATTGTTGGATACAATGTAAAACCCTTAGGATTAGTTAGAACTATCCTGCTAGTTTACAGCGACCATATTCTTATATTATTATTATTATTACCTACAAAATATTGGATAATGTAATATGCAAAGTTCAATCAATCAAAGACCTAGGCATATATTTTGGTAAATTTAAGGGACATATTGACACCTTAACTCAAAAATCCAAAAAGAGGATAGGGTACATATTTAACCAACGGGGAGAGTTAACTACAAGCAAACATACTTAATGTTATATAAAGTTTTAGTGATAGCTAAATTAAAATATGGAATCATAATTTGGTACCAAGAAACATTAACTAGCAGCTTAAAAATAGAAGCCATTTAAAAGTATATTTATTAGAGTCTTATGTCTTAAGTTTGCCCTACCATACTACGAACATAGCTGCGAATACTGGTGTAATTTTCTCATAGTTGAACCCTTATACACACGAAGAAGAAATATTGATAAGCAATTTATTAATGATATATTATCAAATAAAATTCATAGCAAATATTTATTGAGAAAAAATTTCATTTCAGGTACCTACTCACATTCTTAGATAATACGAATTCTTGGTTAACAGAGATAAAAAGAAAACTATTTTAACTAGAATGATAACTTATAACCAAGATATGAATGAATGACAAAGCTATAGCTGCATTATATGTTTCTATATATTTTACACATTTTAGCTATGTGACTTTCCATATTTTTTTCAATTACTACTGTACTTGTTATGCAGTTTATATTCATTCTAATTGTTTAGGTTTAACCAGTGTTTAGTTTTAACGATACACGGCTATAAATTTAGCATTTCTTTTATTGAAAATATTTTTAGAATTTATGCAATATCCATGTTAAATATGCTGTTGAAGCATACTATGAAATACTTTTCTTTTATTACATTCTACTTTGCAACACTGGCTGATACAACTTTTATGACCTCTTATCTCTTTTGTGTGTTTTTATTACTTGAAGATATGGATTTTATACTGATGTTATACTGATTGTACCTAATTACTCAGAACAGATTTTATAAATTTATTGTAAGTAATGTTTAATATTCCTATATTCTGTGACTACATATGCTGTAAATTTTACAGTAATGACTTTCACAATCTTAATGAAGACAATTATTTAACTATGTAATATTCTCGACACGTGTTGTATTGGCTTACTGGCAGTGTTTAAAAAGTCTGCAAAATTGGCGCGCCATGGCCACCTGGAGTTACACCTGGTGGCCAATTTTGGCCATCATTTCTTTGCTGTAAATTGTTCTAATTTCGACGTTCTAGTTTGAAAACCATATCTGGAAATCAGAAAAATTGTAGAAGCGAGGATTGTTTCTCTTTTCTTATTTGCATGGTAATTAATCCTAATGCTTGGCTAATTTCAATATGATGGTGCATTACTATGTAAAATGGATGTAATTTATGTTTAACGTCAATAAAACATAATACTGTAAGAGGCCACCAGTAATTACAAATGGCCACCAAATTTTTTTTCCCGTGGCCTTATTGGCCACCAAATTTCAGAAAACTTTTTAAACACTGCCTACTGGTGGTCATAGGAGTAAGCGGAAATAAATATTCATCATTATTATTATTAATTACATTTTACAACTTGATGGTGAAAGTTGTCTAAAACGTTGCGATTTTATGCCTTTGTATTTTTAGGACTTCTTTGGTTGATTATGTTTGTATACCTTCCAAAAATACTTTTTTGATCTAATATAAAAAGTACCATAGAAATTGCTAATGAGTGGGAGTCTCTGTACTCTCCCCAAAAAGTCGTTCTTGCATCATACTTCGTGTATATTGTTTAATGTGATTCACTAGCAACTGAGATAATAATCGATATTACGTTTAATGTGAATTACAAACTAATAACAGTAATATTATTTAATGAAGACGCCTTGTAATGTAAGTTTTCTTTGAGTCTCGTCTTTGAATTCATACATGTTAGCACTCCTTCACCCTTTAAAAGAAAAATAAACAAACTCATTTTTTTTAAATGTAAATAATATAGTGACTTGACATCTGTAGCTTGACTTCTTACTGACTCATAATTGGATTATAAATAAAATTCTCCGGATAACTTGGAGCTTCAGTAGATGAATTTGTCTAAAATCCATATTTATTTTTTGTTGGCGGGGAGGGGGAAGGGAGTGGAAGGGCGCGATGAATTAACTTTCTAGAGTGGTGTTGGAGGTCTAGAATTGTAGGAAAATCACCAGTTCAGTTATTTAGGCGATCCTGTCACGACTAGAGGATCCTAATATGCTATTGGCGGCACTAAGGATAGTGATAAGATACATGCATCCCAACGGTAGAAATATAACTTTCCTAACTATCGAAGAGGTCGACAAGATACACCTTAGGGCAATTGTCATTACATCGGATCCCAAAGATCTACTGAAATTAATAGATCAAATTTTCAACAGGAGGGAGCAAACATTTCAATTAAACAGGCAGTTCGTGATGGCGTATGGTCGAATGGCATTCAGTCCGGCAGAAAAATTCCCGGCTTGCTATGTGCACACAAGACACCCCTGAGGTATGTTAAAGGAGGTATAGCTCAATGCGGACTGATCCAAAACCGCCTGCAATGAGCTGAAAATTTTGTGTGAACATCAAAGTGTGGACATAGCATGAATACAGGAGCCGTATACATATAAAGGTAGACTTCTGGGAACACCGGCGGACGTCCGGATCGTGCTGCCAGGAGACGACAATCCAATGGTGGTCACCGTTATATACAATAAACAGCTCGAAAACTGGTGCATACGAATAATAGTGACAGATGAATCCAATGTTTGGAGATACACGACACTAACAAATTAAATTTATATTAATAAACATCTATTGTCAGTTCTCGCTTACAAGCATAATTTTTATACATAAGTTAGATATACTATTAAACACATTTGAGAATAATAATATAATAATAGTTGGAGGCCTAAATGCAATTTCACTGCTCTGGTACTCCCCTAATGCGGATGAAAGTGGGGAACTTGTTACGGTTCCATTCTAATGTTTCTTTCAGCTAGCTTAATATTGCCGGTAGAGGAAATAAATATATTCTGAGAATTAAATCTATGTTTCATTAGGTTCGGTTATTACCTGCAACATATCCCGTTGTAGGACAAATGAAATTCTCTTAATTTAAAATCGCCTACAAACTTAAAGTTAAATTATAGTTTAAAGTATTGAAATAAAACAATTGCATTGGTACGATCTAGAACTTTGAATGCGACAATGAGCATTTATTAAGATTTACCTGTACAAACTTCACTTCTCTCATGTATTCTATTGTAGAGATAAGTACAAATTATTATTTGTGGTTTAAGTCTCAACACTAGTTAAGAATGAATACATAATTCTTGCAGAAACACTTTAAGTTTAAGATTTCATAGATTTTCATATTAATCTTCATAACACTTTCATTCTTTCAGTTCTCTGATTTCTTGTTCTACACTATAGCACAAACCATAGGTTTATGGCCATTCTTGTTTTACACATTATACATCTTAACTTTGCTGTTTTCGTATTAGTTCTTGAGACTTCCCAGAAACAAATTAACTTATTATCATTAAACATAACTTGTTCGTTTCACTTTTACAACTTTCACAAGAAAACCATATAATCCCCGGTTGCAGAAAGAAAATTATTTTGTGAGCACAACAATAATTTTCTGTAGACAAACCTATAAAAGATAGGGATTCTTGTAATCCAATTTCGTTTCATTGTATTAGCCTACGTATTATATGGTTCACAAAATTGTACATATATTGTCCAAATAATGTTACACTTCATTCATCTATACATGTATCGACTTATAATCCCAGAAATCGGAGCTGGAATCATTGTTTTCCTGATCCATTCTTTGTTGTTCTTGTTTATGTGTCCGTAGCAATTTCGTAGCTTTCCTGAAATTGTGTTTCTTTTTTCCAAAATTGCTCTTCCTTTTTTCTTCCTTATTCAGTTCTTTCAGCCGAAGCTGCTATTCTTGTATAGATTGTGGTTTATCTTGTGTGTTCTCACCTTCTCCTCCTAATGAGTGTTGTTTATCTGCGTTACTTTCCTCAAGCATACAAATTTCTTGCTTAGATAATATGTCATCCTCACTTCCTACATGTTGTGTTAATGCGTGATCATCTCCTTCAGTATTTACCTCATTTAATTTTCCAGTTAATTTACATGAAATTACCATATCATCCTTTCTGAATTCAATCAATCTCTGCTTATTGTTCATAGTCAGAATATCAAAATAATTAATAAAATCTTACCCTAGAATAACATCATGACGACAGTTTCTAACTACAAATCCTTTGATAGCTACATGATGACAATTTTCTATATTAATAACCATGTCTATTTCTTCCTCGATATTTTGTATCTCAGATCCATCTACTGCTTTAATGAATAAATATTCTGTGTTATTCAGTTGTGCCGATGGATATTTTTTCTTTAAGGTTACAAAAAAATATTGTCTCATAATTGATCAGGTTGCTCCTGTGTCAAGAAGAGCAGTAGCTTTGATGTCACCCATACTTATCTCCATAGTCTTAGTGAGATTATTTACATCCTTTTGGTCTAAACTTGGAAGACTGTACAAATCCTATGTTCTTCTGTATTATTCTTGCTTACATTTCCATTAACTTGGCTTTGATTTTCCTCACTAGCATATTCACAACGTTCTTGATTATTAACCTTATTAGATTCTGTTCCAATTTTACCTATCAGAATTGTCATAATTTCTGTTCTGATTATACTTAGGATTATCATCACTTCTGTGCTTAGATACAAAGTATCGGTCCAAGTCTTTCCTAGATGCCATGAAAGCATGGTACTTCTCTACATTCTGCATTAGCTCCTGTAATGAACTATGTAAAGAAAAAAATATTTAAAAAGAATATAATTTCTTCTAATTTCATTGTTACAGAAGCTGCATAAGATGTTGTTGAATAAGTATGATCGCCTCGGATAGCTACTGTACTAAAGCTATTAGGGTTTTTTCTGGTTAAATAACCTTTCCCAATTGGTCCATTCCTTTTCTTTACAAAAGACAAAAAAAATATATATTTCATAAATCGAATCCATATATACAATGGACTATTTTATGCATCTCTATAAAACACATGTGTAAACACACAAAAATAAAGAAATAATCGCTAGGTGGTTCCTCATAGATATTCGTCACAAGAAAACTCACGTCTTGACAATTTTCGCTAACTATTTATTACGATTAAAAATACTTACTTAACATATAAATGCATATAAAGCTATTCAATAATACGGGCTTACAGTAATTGTTGCTATTCTAATATTTACATATATGGATAATTACAGTTACGAAAATTTATTCGTATTTTCTGGGGATCTTTCAATCTGAACTTTGCCATTAAGGCAATTTCTCTCTTGATTTAATACAAGAAGTTCAATGTTTTAGAATCTCAAGTAAGTGGGTTTTTGGTGTAATATACAACAATTCTTTGATTTTAAGATTTATAGGAAGGAGTACAAAAGATCCGTTAATTTCTAGTAAAAGGCAGGAAATCTGGTCCATTATTAAAATAAATCAAACGTTCCGATAATCGTTTGGAAGATTATATATATATATATGACGTTTATAGGAGGCTGCTGCGAGAAAAGTTTCTCTTCTATACTAATTTCAGTATTCTTTCATTAATTAAATTTTACATCGGGAAGTTATATAATTCTATTGGCATGATACCTAATAAATTATCAAAAGGACAATTATCATGCGGTGTACTAACGCTTATTCGAGGTTGTTATAAATCTAGTCTTAGCTTAAAAAAACTAATTAACCTTTAATTAAAATATCAGAAGCAAACCTCTTAATCTATTATTCGAATCTACGGGTTTACAAATCTAAATCACTCATTTAATACACAAAAAATCTATACGATTAATCTTAATAAATAGCAGTGATTCTTTTACCCTTAAAGTAAATTCCTTATCAATTAATACCACCGCCGAGGTTCTATAACCCTCTCTCTCGGCCACATGCTTATAAATATTTTAAAAAACTTCCCTGGTAAATTAAAATTAAATAGAAATATTGAAGTTAATTTAAAAAAATAAATACCTTTCTTTCTATCTATCGATAGAAAGAACCTTCTTAAAATTTATTTCATGCTCACCTTTTTATTCCTAAAATGCCATGCATAAGCCCAATAATGCCTTCCATATTTCCCATCCAAAAAATAAATCCAGATACCATCAGATCCCAAGTTCCATCATGCAATTCTATGCTAAATACTCATTTTCTCCTCCCCGAGTCGAAAATGCCAAATCCCACTACTTTCTTCTCGATTTCCCAGAAATCGAGAAGCCATCTAAATACCTTAATATTATATTAAATCCTTATGTTCACTCTCCCCGAGAGTGAAATCTATTAATCTATAAAAGAGGTCTTGAAAATCCAACTAAGGGCCACATGTGTCATCTACTCCTCCCCGAGATCATGCAGCCAAAAATATATACATAAAAAAGAACCTCTTCATGCCTTATGATTAAGGAAAACTCATAAACTAAATTTAAAGTCTAATTTCCTTATTCACTAATTAAAAATTAGGCAAACTAATTTACTATATTTCAATAGAATCACTTTCGATCTTAGTTTAAAAACTAAATTATTTCAATACGCTATACCATCAATTCCTAGACCTTACAAATACACTTCAAAAAAGTCTTTTAGGAGGTTATGTGTGTAGTTCACGTAAAAAGTGACAAAATTTCGTGAAAGCTACGTAATGAATCTGATTGGTGCGTAAATAGAAAAATCCTGTTACTTACATCGTATGATGATTCTATTCTCCCCCACCGCTGGAAAAGAAATTTTCTATACTTTGTCGACTACATTTTGAGAGATTTTTCGTCGAAGTCTTAACGAAGCACAATTTACTAAAAACACCAAAGGCACTTCATCCGAGGCCTACTTAAATCACGACGCTCTCCGGACCGTGACTGTCCTGTGTTCCTTCCTAATAACGACTTCCTTTCTTTTTCCCTACACCAAAGATGCTGAAAACGACGCTTCTGAAAAAACTCCCTCCTTTAGCCATGATTGGCTCTTTTGAGAGATCAAGTCGCTCAGAGATTTTTACTCACCTAATATTTTGCGACCCCAGCCTTTTACTTTAACAATTTCAGCCAATATCTCAACCCACAAATTTCTCTGATTCTTTTGAGAGAGAAAACAAAAAAGTAAAAAAAAAAACAAAAAAAAACAGATCACTCATTACCATACCGATCATTAAAAACTATGTCTTAGTTGGTAACATACCAAATTAATTACAGACATTAATTCTTTAAGTCTTTACAAAAGAACTCTAAGTAACTTTCAGACAATATCTGAAACGTTACAACTACAATTCGAAAATAGAAAGTCACGCTTTCAGTGGCAGAACTGAGGTGGGGACCAACATTGACGTAACGATAGCCAGAGAAAGAATAATGAGAGATATAATTGATTGGATGGTGATGAATGAAGAGACGGTAAGTGCTCATAACGCCATACGATTTGTAATAGAAATACAAACAAATGTAGAACAAGAAAAAGGAAAAACTAGATATAATATAAATAAAACAAATTTGAATAATTTTAAACAAAATCTAAAATTACCATAAATAGAAAATACTTGCGACCTAAATAAACTAACAGCCGAAATAGAGACAACCACAGAGGAAGCAATTAGAAAATCCGCACCTAAAATCAAGGACAATGTAAAGAAAACACCCTTCTGGACGAATAGCATAGAAAGACTTAAAAGACAAAATATAGCCGCGAGGGAAAGTTACAGGGCAGCAGGCGATCATCATATAAGGCAATTTAGACTCAATAAATATAGACAAATAAAACACGAAAAAGAATTAAAGGAGCAAAATTGAAAAACCTGAAATAGCTTTGTAGAAAGAAATCTCTGTCTGGATCCATGGGGAATGCCGTACAAACTAGTAATGAATAAAATAAAAGCAAGAAATATTACCTATACTCTTAAAAAAAAATGGCAAATTGGACCGAAACTACTAAACTGCTATTAACGAATTTAATCCAGACGGCGAGCATGAAAACGATAACAACACAAATAAATTAATTAGAAGCCAAACAGAAAAATACAAATAAAGAAACACATAAATACGAAGAGCTCATAGTAAATACCGACGACATAGAAAAAGCAATTAAAAGTGTGAAAAACCGTAAAGCCCCGGATCCAGACAACATTAAGAATGAAATCTACAAAAATACAATGGATATCTGGACACAATATCTAGCAAAACTATTTCAGGAATGTATAAAATAAGGAAAATTTCCGGAAACATGGAAAAGATCAAAATTAATAATACTACTAGAAGGAGAAGATAAAGATAAAGCTAGCCCTAAATCATATCGACCAATATATTTACTAAATGTGATCAGTAAAATTTTTGATAAAATAATCACAAGCAAAATTAATGAGAAAAGAACAAATTCAAATGAATGTAAATTACAATTTGGATTCAGAAACGGAAAGTCAACAGAGGATGCCATTAATATGTAACAAAATAGAAAACCTAGAAACTAATGAATACCGATATGCTATGGAAATATTTTTTTATTTAAAGGGAGCATTCGATAACCTCTGGTGGCCTGCCCTGATGGAGGAATTAAAGAAACTGAAACACCCTAACACTTGGAAACTAGTTCAAAATTATTTTAAAAATAGAAGCATTGAGGCAGACGCAGAGAACGGCGTTGTGAGCAAAACACCAACAAAAGGATGTCTTTAAGGATCGGTCCTAGGACCGGTCTTTTGGGATCTGGCCTTCCAGCCGTGGTTGGAGATATTAAATGAAATGAACGAAGCGGAATGCGTGGTTGTATATGCGGACCATCTGGCGATTGTGCTGAAAGGAAATACCAGAAATGATCTACAAACAAAAGGAAATAACATACCAAAATACTCACGTCTTGGTGTGACGATAATAAACTCCAGATATCAGCAGAAAAGACCAAATATGTATTATTTAAGGGTAAGCATAATAGGAATAGAGGACCTAAAATAAAATAATTAGCAAAGAAAAGAAAACTACAAATATTTAGGAATCTTGTTGGATTAAAAATTAAACTTCAGGCAGCATGTAACTAACGCTAAAAATAAAATAAATTAACGCACAAACTGATAAACATTGTGAATCATGATTTAAGAATACCTATAAAACTAATAAAAACATACCACAACGTGATAATAAGATAAATAATGGGGTATGGCGCAAGTGTTTGGTTCCACAGAATGAGTGATGTTAGGCAGAAAGAGACTGTGGGCAGGGCACAGCGCCAGATACTATTGCGTATGATGGGAGCATATAGAACAACTCCAGTGGAAGCAATACAAATTTCAGCAGCCACTGTTCCAATACATCCCCAAATAAAGACACTTGGTGCCATATACTGGTTTAAAAAAGATAACAAAAATAAACTTGTGCAAATCCTGAACCCAAATGTAAACTCTAAACAAGAAATAATTGACGTAATAACCAGTGCATGACAGCAGTTTTGGAACAATAGCGATAAGGCTAGAAAATTTTACGCCTCTTTCCCAAGCATGGCTGAGAGGCTGGAAATTGGAGAAGAAATAGGAGGCGGACTATTCCACTTCCTAACGGGCCATGGGTCATATAGGAACAAACTTAAGGACCTCAATTTGGTGGAGGATAACCTGTCCCATTACTGTGGTGTGGTTGCCAACCTCTTTGCCAACAAGCCGTGGACCTTCCAGCAAGACTCTGCACCGGCCCATAAAGCTAAGGTGAATCAAACATGGCTGGAAACGAATGTGCCGGACTTCATTGCTGCCAGTGATTGGCCCTCGGCAAGTCCAGATCTCAATCCGCTAGACTATGCCTTGTGGTCTCGATTAGAGGCCATGGCTTGTACCAAACGCCACCCCAATTTGGAGTCTCTCAAACGTGCCCTCATCAAAGCAGTGGAAACTTTTCCAATGGACTGTGTGCGTACAGCCATTGATGACTGGCCACGCCGTTTAAGGACTTGTGTCAAAGCGCATGGTGGTCATTTTGAGTAACTTCTGCACATTTTGTATCTGTGGTGTAAGCATTTCTTGCAAGTAAATTTATTTCTCTGGATCTGCTGTCTTCTTTACATTATGACTGCCCCTTCCTGTGACAGTATTTATGGCAAGACTAGGTAGTTAATGAACTTAACTTGAATATTTCATAGAAAATTGATCTTGATCTTTAATATCCCCCCTCATATCAAACAAACTTGTTAAACCATTGAAAAGACGTAACAGGGGAGATATAGTACTCAAAATATTTAAATGTAATTCTGATCTTGTGTAATCAATTGTTTTACTTGTATGCTTTTATCCTTTTTATGGATACTTTACTTTCCTTCTTTTTTGTAATTTCTGTATCTGACTCAGTGCTATATTGGCCTGGCTATCAGCTGTTCGTAGTATTTAATAAATTGAATTGAACTGAATTGAAATTATTATTATTATTATTAATTTTTGCGATTTGATTAATTGAGAGCTAGAACGTTTTTCTATGTATAAGTTGGTGTGAGAAGCATGGCCGCCGCGTGCAGAACAGCTCGTCATGTGGGCGAAGTATTCTTTTGATTTGTGGTAGAGTGTGTATTACTGACATGTAAATATTACATACAATCATGGAACTCACTCCGTGTATGTGTTACTGAAATGTAACTATACAGACAATCATACAACATTTTTACAAGCTCAGGACATGAGTATGTCATTACTAAATTATGTTTCTACGATAACAAATCACTATACGTTTGTAAGCAACTGTCTATGTGATATTGGCAGCCTATATGTGTTAGTGATTGTATATAAGTGCTTAATATATAATAATAATAATAATAATAATAATAATAATAATAATAATAATAATAAAGTAATATCTCGAACATATTACAGCACATGAATACTGAACAGGCCTAATGCTATGAATAAATCAGGATTTCACGTATGCACAGTCCCTGGTCCCAGGACCCGGTTTCTGAATATGTCTCTGTAAGAGACCTACACTAAAACAAACAACAGCACTCTTAAACTCTAGTAACCACAGTCCAATAATATTTTAAAAAACTCGATTAGGAACCTGAGAGAAATTCATATATTTAATTAGCACTAAAAAATAACTGTTAAACATCCACCTAAGATTTACTTTTGCCTGTGGGCTTGTTGACAACACATTTGTATAATACACTCAAACGCGTACAAATAAAATGTGAAGTGGATATTTACCCATATAGGTGGAAATTATGTAAATTGCTGCCGCTCTTTTGTTGTTGTTATTGTTTTAACACTTTCAGTGACGTCAAGTTATTTGTTACCAATAGTTAGTGTGTGTGAATGCAATGTATCCTTGTCTAAATGTATCATATGTTTCACGTGTTTTTAATTTATTAAATTGAGCAGAAGATGAATGAAACGTTCTTTTAGAGCAGATTTCATGGTAATTGCTGAAGTTTGCACATGACTATTATTGTAGTTAGTCTGCTAATAGGAGTTGTTGTCACAGCACACTCCATCCAATCATATCTCAAAATAATCATACAACAAAGAGGGGAGAGAGGCGTATGAGGGAGGCTAATGAATAGAACGGGCTTCAAACCGGTGACCGTACAAAGTGTGTTTATTTGGCCTGTTACATCCGTCACCCTTATTCATTTCCTGTTTATTCCACTTGCAGCTGTAGTGCCGTAATATTTCTCTGCATGTTTACCTGACGCATCTGTCAAGGCTTAATTTCATTCCACTGTTGTCATTTCAGCACCAGCCGTCGCATTTGCTTGCCCCTTCCTCTCTTGCCTGGACGTACTCCTCCGGACACCCCTGGCTACTATGCATTTTTTCGCTCTCCCTCATATGCACAGACATATATACAAGTACATAGCTACATTTATATATTCTGTCTCGCACGCTCTCACACTCTTTTTTTCGCTCTATTTTTTCAAACCTTTTCAACGCAATTGTTATGCTCATTTTTGCGAGTGGTCTGGGGTCTGCCTTGCACAAAAAAAAGCAACAATAACAACAACAATATGGAGAATGGCTAGGTACTTCTCTGGTGAGTGTTGTTATAAGCGTGAATAATCGCTTTATCTCAACCCGCAAACTTCTATACCACAATATTACACTTTTTAATTTGCCTTTTTTTACTTTTTTTTTACTACAAGGATAAGAGTTCGAGTTTCAGCTAGTGCAGAACTTTTTTACTTTTCCGTCAGAAAGATAGATAGTCTCTCCTCTCTTGCTCTCCTTTCCTCTCTCTCTTTCGGTATATGTATGTGTGCGGCTGTTGGTTATCTTTTTGCTTATCTCATAAACGTTCTTCTTCTTTTTTAAAAAATAACGCTCCTGAAGTCCAGAACTCAAGAAAAAGTCCACTTTTTTGAGCTCATTACAACATTTGTGTCCATCTCGAGGGGGTTCGCTAGTTATGTAAAAATAAATGTCGTGTAAAGTTTTCATACGCGATTTTTTTTTTTTTAAGTTAGATGAATTTGAAAAGTTCAGAATTCACTTTATGCAATGAATGCGTAAATAATACAAGAGTATTCTGCTCTATTTGCAATTCATTTTTTATTTATAAAGAAAATAGTATCTATTACAGCATTTTAATTTTTTTTTCTAGATCTCATATTCGAGGCCATCTTTTGTTTTCGCTTGGAAACAAACCCTTTAGTAATTTGTTCGGCATTTCAGATCCAGGGATAGTGGTTGATTGGACTGGGGATATGTTTTAATATGCTTTCTGGCGCCCTTTTTGAGAAGAAATTTCCTATTTCTTCTCAAATAGATGAAAGGTTAGTTTAACGTTATACTACTTTCGTATGTCTATTCATTTATTTTTGGTTATTTTATATTTATTATTTATTTAATATATTTTTTTACGGCTCGATTCAGGTTACTTTTCGTGTAGTACTTCTGTTGCAAGTTTGATATAGCGTTCTTGTTGGCGAGGGGGCGTGGCCTGTAAACGACGAACTGTGATTGAGTGTAATTTGTCTATCAGAAAGTGAACGATCTCTGGGACGTGATTGGCGGAATATATAGAAAGGATCTCGTTACCTTCTGTGCTTATTATGAACTGATAGAGTTGATTAATATAATAAAGTCAAATATATAAGCGTGGTCAGTCTATTTTAATTAACTTAAGTATGGATACAAGGCCTTATTACAGGTAAATCAACTTAAAAAAATACCTCCCATAAACATACAATAAAACGTGTAGTTATTCAATACCTACTTGGAAAATACACATGAACCTAAAATGGAAGAAGAGAAAAACATCATGAGGACCATAATAAAGAAATTAAGCAGCAAATAACATGTGTAGATTCAGATATTAGGGATGTATTGATGGTAGAACCTGTTTATTCATCGTCCAACAGTGCACAACCATCTTCAGACTCTTGGTACAGGACAACTACTGCCAAACACTTCCCTGTGCCGCAGTTCTCGTGGAACCATATCTTGTATTCCACATATTGAATCCAAAAGTCTTTTCTTTTTGTTGCCAATAAATCTCCACATCACCACAAAATTATCTTCCTGATGTCTCTTCTTCGTATTCTCTTGATTCATACATTCCTTAAGCTGATTTCTGTCTAGTTGTCTGCCTGATCAAGCATCTATCTTATAGGTATTGAATCTTATCTCCGTTTTTCTTTTAAGTTTATGTTCGTTCCTTAGAAGTTCGTGTTTTTTCCACCAGCAATTCCTGTTTCAGAACAATTTCCTTACTAAACGATTGCATACAAATGTTTCGTCGCTGAACTTTCAGCATCCACAAAATATCAGTCACTGTCTTTAGGGATGAGAAGTTACTCTCGGGAGTTTGTAATTATCGCCTGACGTTCCTTATAATGTGTAGGAGTCTGGGCTAGGAATCTATCTCTACATTTATATTTCCCTGGAGTGGAATCTGTAAGTTCTTCATCGAAAGGTTTCTAGACAGCTTGCGGGCTCCAGTAGAATCATGTTACATTACGCTCTCCATCTTGTAATTAACACGAATGCAGTTATCAGATCTATTTTCAATCCTATCTATTTATCGATAATGATAAATCATGAAGTACTTTCTAAACCCTTTTATTCGCCTTTAATAATAGTAAGGTTTACAGATTTCTGAATACATGTGAACAGAAATATAAAACGCTTCTATATATAAGCATTTAACTACTTTCTGTGAAGTAGTTCTGCACCATTCTGTTCAAATGTATTCAGATATGTAAAATGATAAAAGCAAAATTTTTAATGTAACTTGCAAAGACGATACTATTGCCATCTGACGATATTGCTAACAAGCATGAGTGGCGATATTGCTAGCATTGCACAATTTTTGTTAAACATTCCTGTACTCAATATTATTGAAAGGAAACATATTTTTTTATCACTTTCAATGAACGAAGGTCTTATGTGACAACAATATATATTGGACATTCTTGTATAAGAAACAAAGAAAGCGGGAGAATATTTGTCAAAAATCTTGTGTCAATATTGGTGACGTTTTCTTCGCTTCAAGTACACAGTGTGTCTTCTTATATTGGAAAGTTCCAGAAAATACATCCGCGTCCTTATAAACAACTTATAAACAGCACCTTATAAACAACAACTTATAATAGCTTATAAACAACAACTTTAAGCATACCCACAAAGAGGCAGGTCATTTTCAAACTAAAGTTATGAACTTCAGTGGCGATATTCTCTTCATGGCGATATTCACTTAAGTTACCTTGTGTAAAAAGCAGTTGAAAATAGACGCGAATGTATGACTGCTAGAAAATGGTAATATTTTAGTGCATTTTCAAGACTATTTATTTTTATTTTTTCTGTTTGAAAAGTTGTCTACTTTTATTTATTTTCTGACTTTTCTTGAATTCTGTCAATAAATCAACTAGCAAAAAAGGATTCTCTCGTGAAATAAACGTTGATGGTGAGCAGTGCTGCCAATATTTAAGTGTTGTCTAGGATTGTCAGATCTCTCAGGGCTTTAAATAATAAACGTTAAAAAAATGGGATTCATTGTTTCTGCCTGTTTTTTGTTGTGTACATATACTGTATTAAAGGCACTAAAATGGGAATATTTACAGAAACGTAAACGGTTTCATCGAAATCACTGCATCGGTTCACAAGTTATGTCGGGAACTTACTTACTTACTCTATGGCTTGAGGAACTCGCAAGTTCATCGCCGCAGTAACAAACGTTTGCCATTGAATTTTATCCTGGTCAAGATAAAGCCATCAAAAACAAGAAAAATACATACTCATCGAAATGAGAACACTTTACCTATCTACATACACACCTACCTTTCTTTTCTTTCTTTCTTTCTTTTTTCTGCATATTTCCTTCCTTTCTTTTTCTTTCTTTCATCCTTTCTATCTCTCATACATTCATTGTTTCGTTCTATCTTCCTTCGTTTCTTCCTTTATTTCCATCTTTAATTCTTTGTTGCTTCCTTCCTTTCTTCCTTTCATCCCTTCTTGTTCCTATTTCTCATCCATTCATGGTTTCTTTCTATTTTCCTTCTTTCCGTGGTTTCTTTCTTCCTTCCTTCCTTCGTTTCTTTCTTTGTATCTTCCCTAATTTCATTATTTTGTACTTCCATCTTTCCTTTTCTTTTTTTCTTTTCATTTCTTTCTTTCTAGCTTAATTCGTTTCTTTCTTTGTATGTTCTTTCGTACATCCATCTTTTGTTTCTTTCTTACATTCTAATTTTTACTTGCTTGCTTGCTTCCTCTATTCCTTTCTTTCTTTCTTTCTTTCTTTTTCTTTCTTTTCCTTTCATATTTTCTTTCTATTTTCATATTTTTTTCTTACTAGTTTTCTTTCTACCTTTTTCCCTTGAAGTCTGTAAAAAATTAAAAATAACACATAGAAGAATAGAATGAAGTATGATTGCTAAAACATTGAGCGATAGAATGGGTAAGGTCTAACGTTGTGGGTCTTCAACATGATTTTATATATTAAAATGTTAAAGTACAAGTACAAAAGGACTGGACACACGGCAAGGCGGAATAAATAAAGGATGTACACAACTTCACATAGACAGAAAGAAGGTTAAGAGGAAGATGGATAGATGAAATAGCAAGGACTGAGCGGCTGTAGCTCAGTTGGTAAAGTATTGACTTCGCGTTCTGGAGGTCCTGAGTTCGATACTAGTAGCCGACCACACTGACTGAGGATTTTTCAAGATTTTTCTTAGTTATACCAGGCGAATGCCTGGATGGTATATTCATCTTAGGAGAACGTCCTCTACGTTTTCAAAACGAACCAAAATTAATGATGTCAATTTTAAAAAGTTAATCAAAAGCTGTGTGTGAAGTGTATTTATGAACTTTTCTTGTAATGTGAATGTACTTAACAACAAACTATTTTATCAACAGAATCTGCTAGCAACAGCCAGTTTGGTCCAAGATCCTGAAGTTAGACTTATTTATTACAGTGTATGTTTTACCTTTCAGAGCTTTGGTTTTCAGCATGGATACTTGATGTAGTGTTTTGTAGCAGCAAATTATATTTTATGATTATGGAGTTTCGAGATGTAGATGTGAAGTACAAGATCCTTCTGGTTAATTGTAGAGGTCCTACAGTTTGACAGATAAGTAAACTGGTAGTTCAAAAGGATTTAATTTACTTACAGGAATTTTGAGAGTACTTCCAGACGACTGTTGACATTGCTGTTAACTTATTATGTATGGTATAACATTGCAATTTCTATTTAGGAAAACGACGAAACTCATTTGGATGAAATAAAATAAATGTGGATGAACTTTAGATACGCTACCGGCCGTATTTTCTTTACTTGTAATTCTAGCTTAATAAACCCGAACCCAATTCAGATAAGCTGAACTCATCATATAAATAAACGATTTTGGAAATATTTCGACACTCGAGAACGTAGACAAAGAAGTTTCAGAGCTTCAAAATCAAACCAAGCTTACAAAAAGTATTAAGATGAAATTGCATAACTAATATACATACAGTACCTAGAAGAACTCGATTATTCATATTATCTTTTACTTCAATACCAAAAGTTCAAGCCTCCATCACAGATTAAATCATAAAGCACGGAAGATGGGAAGGAAATGTTAGTACATAACAACTCTACTACATGTCACTGATTGCACGTGAAGGAAGCCACAATACAGATACGTTATTATGAGTGTTAGATTAGTAGCGTCAAGTTGGCCCCACCCACATCGGCTCATTTTTAAAAACTAGTTCAAAAACCTTTCAGCGATTCAAAAACAATAATGATAAAATTTCTGCTGTCCTGGAAAGCGCCAAAATTACGGGTTATTTTGGGTACGGCCAAATTATAACTCAGCCCTACTTACTTTAGAACAGTCTGGAAAACTAGTTTAAAAAATCTGCTAGCATGTGCTATTCAAAAACAATAATGATAAAACTTCTGCTGTCCCGGAAAGCCCCGAAATTACCTTCTATTTTCGGTGGGGCCGGATTAACGTTCAGCCCCACCCACTTTAGAACATTTTTGAAAACTAGTTAAAAAAACACATCTGCTCGCCTTGTGCTATTCAAAAATAATAATGATAAAAATTCTGTTGTCCTGAAAAACCCCGAAATTATTGGTTTTTGGATGGGGCCAAAATAACGCCCAGCCTCGCCCACTTTAGAACAGTTTTTAAAACTAGTTCAAAAAATCTGCTAGCAATATGCTATTCAAAAACAATAATGTTAAAAATTATGCTGTCCCGGGAAGCCCCGAAATTAGGGGATTTGGATTGGGCCTGAATAACGCTTAGCTCCACCCACTTTAGAAAAAAATTGAAAACTATTTTTAAAAGACCTGGTAACAGTGTTCTATTCAATGATAAAAAATACTTTGTCCCTTAAAGCCCTACAATTGTAAATTTTTGGATTGGGCCTGAATAACACTCAGTCCCACCCACTTTAGAACAGTATTGAAGAATAGTTCAAAAAATCTCCTGGCAACGTGCTATTTAAAAACAATAATGATACAAATTCTGCTGTCCCGGAAATTACGGTTGTTTTGGTTGGGGCCAGAATATCACTCAGCCCACCCACTTTAGAACAGTTTCGAAAACTAGTTCAAAAAATATTGCAAGCAATGTGCTATTCGAAAACAATAATGATAAAAATGCTGCTGTCCCAGAAAGCCCCGAAATTACGGGTTTTATGATGAGCCCTGAATAACACTCAGCGCCCCCCTTTCAGCACAGTTTTGAAAACTAGTTCAAAAAAATCGGCTAGCAATGTGCTATTCAAATACAATAATGATAAAAATTCTGCTGCCCCGAGAAGCCCCGAAATTACGGGACACTCGGTTTTTACAATTTGCTTCTGTTCAAACCCGGAACAAACTATAATTTTGACGGTTCAAACCGGTACAAACGCAGAACTAACTTAAAGAGTGAATGTTTTTTCCGTCCTCGTAACTGGTCCTGATAAGTTCACATACGTCGATTTGTTTTATACTACAAATTTAATTTATTTTATTTTAAGGCCTTTAGGCAACTATGGCTCAGGCCGTATGGATGATGATGGGATGAATTGGTTGAATGATGAAAGTGTGAGGAAACGGGAGCACCCCGAGAAAACCCAGGCACACGGTATTTGTCCACCACAAAACCCACATGGTATGAGCAGGGATCGATCCGACAACCCGTAGCACCAGAGGTGAGCGCTGTACCAGCTGAACCCCCTGTTAAACTACGAAAACTAGCAAACTGAAGAAACCGATTTTAAATTTACATTAATACACAAAATAAATTACATAATGATTAGTTATAAAGTAATAATTACAATATTATAATATTTTAAAACTGTAGGATTGGGCATGACGCAAACAGAAAGTAAAGAGCCTCATTGTTTCAACACATCGTTTGTCGACGCAATTTCATCGATTACATTATTTTTATTTAAATTCATAAACTGACATTTATTAACCTTAAAGGTGATAGTGTAATTCAGTTTTTTACAATTTGAAAAAAAAAAAAAAAAAATGCTGGTTCAAAGGTTTTTTGAATGCATGGGATGGTCATTACTAAATAACCTAGATTGATGAGAGTTCATACAGAATAGGAAATGCACAGGGAAGAAATTTAAAATTTTTCTTTTCAGTGACGCAGAGCTCCGCCGTTTTTCTCTTTGACTTCAGACTCTTCTTCAGATATCAGACAATTATTTGAATATCATCATTAACGTCACCATTACCTTTTTATTTCTCACAGCTTTACATACTTGATTTTCTTGTCTATCTTCATTCATGCTTCTTATTAACATCTGGATTGAAATTACAAGGCCTGGGAACTATTTCAGTTCTAACAACTATAGTGTTGCCCACGAAACGAAACCAGATGAGATTTGAGGCTGTCTCGTAAAAGTGTTGTCTCGAAACAGAAATGACTGTGAGACGAAACACGAGCATTTTGTCGTTTCGTGGGCAACACTACCAACAACAACAATCCGCTTCTATTAACTTTTGCTGAGTGAGAAATATTTTGCAAACAATAAAGAAAACTTTCCACCTACATAGCAAATTCTTCTCGTTTGTTTTTCAGGTCCACAGGAACAATCAAGGAGTAAGTAAGCTCTTGCTTAATACAAACCATTCTTTTATATCTTACTCGCACAATCGACAATGTTAAAGTAGACTGCTCTGTTCTTCAGATCATGCCACAAACTTCTAGCCTCGTCGCTTGTTCACAGGGCATTTTCTTTATCTTGGGAATTATATTTTCTGGAAAAGAATCTTCTAATATTGATTTGCTCATTTCTTAGATAATTTTCAATGATTAACACTGCTCATGTTATTTTCTAAGATGTTTGTCACTTCTTTTTCTTTTAATTTTGTCTAACAATACAAATTATATAATATGTAACAAATTCTAAGCTTTTGCACAGTCTAAATACTTTGCAAAAAAAAAAAAAAAACCGGACAAAGATGATTTAACTCCAAACAATTCTAGCATAGATGCAGCTGTTAAAATTCGTAAAATTAAAATGTCTCTGCTCCATGCTAGTGTATTCTTGCGTCGAATGAAGGAAATAAAGGAATGTGGATGTTCAGCATTTGTGCTGCGTTGCTTTCATACATTGTTTTTGTGCATTAAATTACATCTATGTTTAAATGTTTTTATGAAAAGAATTCTGACTTTTTTTAATTTTAAAAATCTTTGATCATTATTAAATATTATAAATCATTCTTTCTTTCTCCTACGCGTTCCCCACAAAACTTCCAGGTCCCCTGGGCCCTCAGCGATAGCCGACCAGACCTCCACTTGTCGCAAAATTTCTCGTTTGCACGAAAAACTAGTGTGGAATGGTCCATTTCTTGTGGATTGAACTGAAAGTGTACAGGGACTGAATTACATCGGATAATTGCAACTTAATTTGGGCACCGCGTCTCATAGCAAAAATTTTGAATTCGTTTTATTATTGTTGTTGTTATTATAAACAAGTCAGAAACATTTGTATCACTAATGCATAACACTTCTGCGAACTGTACCTGTATTAATAGTTAAAAAGCAAACGAAATCTGTAACAAGAAATCTGCACATTGTTAGCACATTTTTTTGAACTAGTTTTTAAAACCGTTCTAAGGTGGGTGGAGCTGAGAATATTCAGGCCCCATTAAAAAAACGTAATTTCGGCGCTTTCTGAGAGAGCAGAAATTTTATCATTATTGTTTTTAAATAGCACATAGCTTACAGATTTTTTGAACCAGTTTTCAAAACTGTTCGAAAGTCGGTGAGGCTGGGCGTTATTCTGCCCTCACCCAAAATAACTCGTAATTTCGGGGCTTTTCAGGACAGCAGAATTTTTATAATTATTATTTTTGAATATCAGACTTTTAGCAGGGATTTTTTAACTGTTTTTTTTTTAAAAAAAACTGCCGATGTGGGTGTTGCCAGCTTCACGCTAGTTGTTAGATTAGCTATTCGGCAATCTTTAAGCGAATCCCTGAATACCCCTGAACAGTATGCAACCTGTTTTAGCAACGAGAGATGCAGGTTGCATACATGTGAGTTATTTTTAGAAACAATGTTCATCATATTCTATTATATTTCGGGAGCTGTGCGGCATGAAATATTTTCCTTTTAATACCCTAACACTATTTTCGCACTCCCAAATCTTATATCCATTTTTCTTCCAACCCAATGTCACAGATGTCAACACAATACCATTAAAGAACACTTACATAAGATCAACATTTCAGAAAACAAATTCTGAGACTGTTCCAATGACCAATTCAGGCGGCAGCCGGAAAAAGGGCACATAAGTTACTTTTCGAGAAAACAATTATTGAAAGTTTTATTTTTATGTCATTGCCATATGTATTCTGGCATTCAAATCGCTATCATGCTCTCTGTTTGCAAGATATTGAAACAAAACTTTGTGCGCAACTAGATTTTAACATGGTGCATATCTTTAAACATTGTGCCGTAAAAGGGCCCTCAGAATTATGGGTCCATTTTCCGGCTACCGCCTCAATTGCTAGATGATGTAAACCATATATATTTTTTTAATGTCCTTCATACAGAAAAAACAGAAAATACAACTAAACATCTTACGCAAGATATATAACATTTTACCTTTATCTACAAATTTTAAAATCAGTAAACCTAATGCAGGAATATTCTTCAGTTTTCTAAGCGGAAAAATACTTGTAACTATAAATTGAAATCAGTAAATTGTTTTATTAACCCTCAATTTATTACGTGAGGATTTAATAACCATCAATATCAGAAGTGATGCATCTCGAACTCTTAAAATAAATTAAAACTATAACTGAAATATTTATATGTTCAAAATATTGTATGATTTATTGATCGCTCTAATAACACAAAAATGTAAAAGGTGAAAACTAAGATCCAGAGCATAGCACAGTGCCAGAAAAAAAATGAAAAATGAAAAAGAGAGGGAAGACCTATTAAGAAATATACCTGAAAATGCGGCAATACTAAAGAAAAATCCACTTCAATCAAGAAACTATTGTCCTAACCAGTAAAGAGAAGACAATTAATCAGTCTAGGGAAGATATAAATATTTGTACAAAAGACTTCTGATGTCGCTTACTTAAGATCAGAAAAATAGGGAAGACGTTATAGTTAATTGATTTAATTACAAGTTCGTTATATTTCATATTACATATTTTTAAAGAGTACGTAATCCTTCTTTATAAATGTGTTCTGAAGGAATAATGATAGTGTGTACTCATACAATGATTGTCTGATATAAAATATGATTGCGCATGTGTAGCTTAAGTAATATAACTACACAGGGTGGTTATGGCCTTGCAATTGCAGGAGTAAGTCAACTACTAATACACGGTATACTTAAAGTTTGTTGGTTTCTTAGCTTTAATTGAATAGGCAGTTTGAAGAAGGCAATAAACGCCAAAAATGTGAAAATCTACTTTATGCCGGATTTGATATCTGGAAGGGATGGCGCATCTATACAATACACAAATAAAGCAAAAAAAAAAAACACATCAGTAAAGCCTTCAAAAATAGGTGCGAAATAGAGATGGGCAAAAATAGCGTAGCAGCTGTTTTTCACTGCTACATGGGATAAATTGCCATGACTGCTACAACCGATGCAAAATAGCAGTTACTGGCTTAGCTGCTATTTTTCTCCGATGCTTGTTAATGATAAAACGCATTGTGTCCTGTTTTCTAAACAAACAGAACTGCTGGAAGAACGGAACAAAATGGCAGAGACTTGTCTGCAGAGAGGACAACCATGACGTGTGAACACTATGTAATTAGTAGCGTCTGTTACTCGTGTACGGAATTGATATAAAGAGCACTCAGAAAGCAGTGGGTAAGAGTTCGCTACGTGGAATAATGGACAAGGCGTTGGTGTTGTAATGCAGTGGTCCGGGTTCGATAACATTTCATCACAAGTTTTTATTTTTAAAATGGTTTATATTTTATTTATATTTTAAATAGGTGAATTTGAAATGTTATTGTTTAATTTAGCCCAGTCAATGAAGAGGGTGTAGAGGACATGTTCGGGAACAGAATTTTTGACTTCAGGGCTGTGTTTGGAGTAGTTAGGAGGTCAACATATTAAAAGTCCCAGGACCTACGAGCTGAGCGGGGGGCAGGAGGGGCGGGGGAAGGTCGCTTTTTTCGGTTTTTTGCTTATATCTCGAGAACGGTGCGTCGTAGCGAAAAAGTATTTATGTTCAAAAAGAAAGCTGAGAAAATTTCCTACAAGATTGGTCCTATTCGTTTGTTCTCTATTCCTAATAGTTTTCGAGATATTAGCTTGCGAAAATTGCAAATTTAAAAAACAAAGCTTTATTGCCTCACTTTTATAGTAGACAAACTTTGCCTTTTAGCACCTCATTCCGTAACTTCAGCCAAGTCCTTAGGGAAAAAAGTAGTAGAACACTAAATTTTCTTTAAAATGAGTTATTATTTAATATATTAGCTTCAACTTGTCCAAAGTTATAGCAATTTGAAATTCCACTTATTACCGTTAATTATAAGTACGATGGTCACTAAAAAGTTTTTAGACATGCAATTGTGGAAATGCATACCTTTATTTCAACTGTTACAACTTTTAAAGTATTCTCCGAGACATTCCACATAACCTCTTATCTTCCTATCTTGGAAGCACTGGTGTCACTGGGTTTTAAGTACTGCTCCTGTTTTTCAGCAATTCACACATCTTCAAGGGATAGAAAACTGATGCTCTGGCAGTGTCTTCTCAACACGGGGAACAAAAAAGTCTCAAGGCAAATTCCACATATCCCTCACAAATGGTGGAAGCTGAAGATCCTCTTTGTCAAATCACGTTGTGCATCAGAAATCCTCCATCAACCATTACGTCAAAGTTTGGCAGATATATGTTTTTGTTGATTGGATCAAACAGTGTGTATAGGACTGATTTTTTTGTTTTTCTCATTCTACCTTCATTGAATAAGGTTAACGGGAATGGGGCCAATTCATACTCCAAAAAATTCTTCAAGTCTTCGTCCGTTTTTTTCATTATGGAAATCCTTTGAAAAAGCAGGAAAGGATCTACTGTAACCTTTTCATCGTTGATCTTTATGGATGAACTCACAGAGGGAAGAGGGATCGTTCTCTCTTTGCGTGATAGCCTGATATCTGAAAATGGCAATCCTACCATTTTAACCATCGCTTGCTTACCAACTGTAACAGCGTCGTAGCAGTTGACTGTAGCATCTCCCACCAATCCGGTAGCTATCGACATGATATCACTCGTTTCAGGGAAAGGAGGATGATCTTCAAACAACTTTGTGAGTTTAGCTATATCAGTCGCATCTTTAGTTTTGCGGGCTTCTCCAAAATCCTCGTGCTGTTCACTTGAGGTGAAGAGAACACCACAGAACTCTTCTAGCGATGTGCAAATGTCATTAGTTGCACACATCCCCATGGCCCATTTGCTTATTACACTATCTGTAATGCCCCGTCCACGTATTGAGCCACCACGGCTTTTGATTGAAGCTTCGCATCAGAGTAGTCTCGATAGTCATATCTGACCAAACACCTGACCAAAAGCGATCAGATCGCCGCATCGTGAAGTACCCACCGTTGACGAAGTTGTGGTAGTCTTCTGGCGTCATTTTTGATGGAAGATTCATCATATCCTGCACATAAAAGTAGCAGGATTTCGCGTAGGGAAAGTGGTAAGATGCGTGAAAGTAAGGTATCATTCTCTGTGCACAAGTTAGGTGGGCATCCCAATCACCTGATCTCTCAGCATGAATATACTCTTTCATCAAATTTACCATTTTGAAGTATTGGATCCATAGCTTTGCAGTTCGTCTATTCCCACTGAGCTGTTCTAGTGCTTGTCCAAATTTGTTTGCCAGTGATTTCAGGTGTGGGTTTTCGTTCAATGAGGGAGTCTCATTTAGAAAATCGGACATCAATTCTTTGACACATGTCTGCTCTTCCTCTGTGATTTGGTTATGGTCAAATAT
>JAGDQP010003208.1:58758-77752 GCA_022664845.1 Lepisma saccharinum
ACACACACACACACACACACACACACACACACACACACACACACACAGACATATATATATATATTCTTCCCTTTCCTTTTATATTACCAGTTATCCCATCCAGATTCCATAAAATATCTAAATTTTGCTGTCGTAGATAGTCATGGAGGTGAGAGAAAAACAGAATTTTCTTTCTCGAGAGGGGAGGAGGAAAATATACAAGAAAATTTATATGTATATCGGGTGTTTACCCAGAAGGAATGAAAAATATTGAAATATATGAGCAGCTACCACATTTATTTGCTCTCGAGAAGCGATGGAGGGGAAAAGAACAAAAAAATATGAGTAAGCATAAAGTTTCTTGCGATTGTATTTTGTTTTAAATTTCGAACAGGTTGTATGTTATAACGAAGTAGTAGAAACAGAGAGGAAAGTATAGAAAACAAAAAAGTCATATATATATATATATATATATATATATATATATATATATATAATTCCCACAGGAATAACTTTTAGGCATGGTCGTACATGTCAGCAGTCGTCAAGATTCTGCGCGACAAAAACCTTTCTCCGACGCTAGCTAATGCTTGTATTCTGTAATTAATATACAATTTATTACTCCTGTGATTGTTAGCAAACCCTACTATATGAGTTCCTTATCAACCGTCCCCCGGGGTTATATAACGGAGAAGAGGTAGGTTAGCGATAAGCAAAGCTGGTCTCCTTTTTTTATTTTCTCAGTTGGGTGCCTGCATACTGTAACATGGATATGTACATTCTGTTTTCTGTATAGATATGTATGTGTGTGAGTGTGTGAAATGTGAAAACATATACATACACAAACACACAGAGACTCAAACTGATTCATTGCACTATAAACTGGGAACGTTATAATGGACGGACCGTGTTGGCATCAACCAATAAACATGGTTTCGTCGGCTGCTGTATACCTCGTTGATTTCCTTTATGCCTTTCAGTTATGCAAATATATGGCCAAACGTATTACATTGCACTCCGGAACATTAACTTGTTAACGAAAATCCCTCCAAAATACCGTTTCTCTCCCCCTCCTTCTCTTCTTCATCTGTCGCTGTGCTACAGCTCTTGTTTTGGACTCGATTTTCCAATTTCCATCTGCTTTGTGCAAAAACACATTAGAATATCCTCTTATTTACTGTTCTGAGCTTTCACCGCTCTCACCGTCTCAGCAAAGTTTTTAAAAATACTTTTTCTGCCAATCGCATGTTTACACTCGAACTCTTTTTGTAATTTCTCACTCAACTCCGTGGCTTTTTTAGGGTTTAAAAGTCCAGTACAATTCTTTATTATGTTATTTAGAGGAACATCTCGTTTCAAAGTAATTTATTTTTTAATGAGATCCGTTTATATTTATAACTGGAGATTATTATATAAATTATTACGATCATCATTAGTTGGTAAATCAGAAAGTCAATATCTTCAGTGAGAATTTCAGAAGGGTGTAAATTACCTTCATGTCTGTTACTTTTAAGACATACTGACGATCAACCTAACTAATAAAAAAGAAACCTTATTTTTGTATGGACCAGTTTAGTAACTCTAGACTTCGGACTGTCACGATTCGGCCTTCCCCAAGTTGTGTTACGGTAAAAACTCCCGCTGTTCTTTCCTCTCATCTTCTCCGCAATAGTGATCACCAATAGATATTATCTCTCAGACAGATTATAGGCTTAAATGTCAGTAAATACCAAGCACAGTAAAATAAGAAGTACCTATAAGTTACAACCTAGAATGCAGTTATCCTAAGGTTATCTCTAATTTAGAGATTCTTGGTTTTTGCGAGCGTCAAGGTCAGTTTACTCACAATTAAATAGTTTCTGCTTTCAAAGCATGTTTGCTAAAATTCTTTGAACAGAATTGAGCTGTAAAACTCACCACTTCCCTTTGCAATATGGGACCTTTCTCCTGTTTTCTTTCTCACTCACATGCCAAAGTCATGTCATACTTACCTCGTGTAGGACCCATGTGAAGTGAAGTTTAACAATTCAACGTAGTACCAATTCCACAAATAGATGAAGACCTCTGGAGAGAGGTTGATCCATGCCATCCGGAATATTTCGCCCTTAAGTATACAGCTGGGTTTGTATCAGGGGAAAGTGCTGTCCACATCCTTCGTCGGATCTGTCCAGAATGCTCGTCGAACTAATTTTGGAGCAAAGTTACCGAGTTGTATATAAGAAACGTTGGCTAATACTGTTGAAAAAGTGAAAGTTGGCTATATAATAAAGATCATACATCTTCATAGCTAATCAGCTACTGAAGTTCGTAACGAACTGACAGTTGCGTATGGCAGGGAAAATTACGAACTGGAAACAAATGCTTCAAAATAAATAAAGTAAGCCATGATTAGGGCAGACTTTTTAAAGTGATGATGAAACTGTTCTTATATTCCAAAGATTCTAAAGCTGATCGAACGTAAGGAGGTAGGAGAGCACATGCACATGCACCAAATAAACATGATTTGTGTATCAGTTTTAGAAAAGAATCATACAAGAGCTATGCATACCCTAAGGTTTGCCTTGATTGCTGACCTTTTCAGAAATAGGTTCAGGAATACACAATTAAACAAATGTTTATTCTCTGTAAACAGGATGAAGCTTTAATTTCTTTGTTCGTTCAGTTAATATGGATGAATCATTAGCTTATATTTCTGAAAATAAAGAACGAGTAAGGAATTGAAGAACTTCCATGAAAAATCAAGATGTAAAGATATTCGCGGAAGGTTGTGCTCAGTGGTTACAAAAATATTTTCTGAGTTAATTGTCTACTAGGGTTGAATGTTTACTAGTACTTATACTTTTCGTAGATTTCTGAAGAACTAAGATGTCAAGATGTATAGATTTGTCCCGACTGATGTTGAGATTCCATTCTTCACGATCATAATTCTGCACCAATGGCCCATTTGAACTATACAATTTCTCTAAATTTAACACTCAACGACATCCTATTTCTTTGAATCAAGAAATCCATACATGGATGGTAACTTCGTACAAGAAACTGAGTCCATAATTTTAGATTAACAATCGTTTCTAACGTCACAGAAGTTTAATAAGCATGCACAATGAAGATGAACTGTTCATGTACTATGTTATGTACTGTGACTGTGAAGAGAAAAACCAACTTTCCCATATTAAAAATTGATTTCTGACACGGAATTCTCTTGTTGACTTCTAAAACGTTCTGATAACTCCTCGTACAAATCGTATCAACATTGAATTAATCATTTTTTATTCTATTAATCACTGAAAATCGTGTTCATGTAAGATTTGCTTTAATTTTGCTGAAACGAAATTTCTGACCCTGGCTTTTATTTTTATTTTGTCTATATGTATGTATGTGACAATATTGTCTTAGATTATACCTGGAAAGGCTCAGAGTTTATGCAATCGTAAATTTCTAACACTGTCTTCACCTATTTACAGTTTTTGAAAAACTCAAATTAAGCCCGCAAAAGACAGAATTCCAGAAATTTTCAATCTTTAATAACATCTCTATTTATTACTATACTGTATATACTATTATGTGAAATCTACTTTGTATTATATGAACTTTTCACACTCTATAAACCTAAACATAAACTCGCAAAGTCGGAAATTCCCGAATATTTGAAATTATCATAACATTATTATTTATTAATACATATTAAAATTCCAAACGATTCTGGAAATATGTTAAATTTTAAATTCTCATCACCCAGCAATATTGTCTCTGACGCCGGACGCCATATTATTTGAGCAGTTGTTATGATATAGGTTTTATCACATACGAAGCACAAGGCTCTGCACGATAATTTTATTATTATTACTTTTTGGGGACCAAGAGACCCTCTCCCAACAAAAAATCGCGTGTACAATTTATTTTTCTTCATAAGAGAATTAGATATACATAATGTCGGTCGTTGATAGTTTAAAATAAAATTTAAAAAATGGTATTTCATAATGGCTGTTCTTTATTTTTAGTGAGCTCCCAGGTGTGCATGAATAGATGCCTGTGACCTAGGAATGTCACATGTCTTACGATGATGTCCTTAGGCAAGCACTCTTCCAAGTTCAAGGACAGGGCCTTATTTTATGTAGTCTACCATCTCTGTATTTGACTGGGTATTTAAGAAAACCCCGTAAACAGTCAGTGAGTATGGGTAGCAGCAGAATTCAAACCTGCTTCCCTCCCGAATACTGCTCTAATGTCTGTGACCACAACCACTGGATGACAGGGATGCATAAGCACGTTAAATTACAACACATTAATTTTAAACATCTTTAGAAATGTTTTCCCCTCTTAGGTCGTTACATCAACGCCGACCTATGTCTCGCTATTGATTTAAGATATATCATTGTTAACTCGTAAGACTCGCTGAGATGCTTCGAATCTAAGCGCGTCATCATCTTCAAATACGTTTTCCTGTTCTTGAGTCACACATCTGGCGGAAGCTGCGATGATATGCATTTGCAGCACCTGCTTCCTGCTCCAGTTCCGTACTTGCATATAGGGAGCAATCCACAATGAATTAGATTAGCGTAGGTTCACATAGCATAGTACAATAAGCAAATAATATATACTGTAGGAAGTGTACATATCCCATTTAGTGTGTAGTAAGATACATAAAACAAGTGAGCGCGAGGATTCTACTCACAATAGCTAAGGCTCTGAGTGTCCCTTGCTAGTATAGCAACCATCTTTCTAGCCTTAGTAGTTTCTAAAATGAAATTTGCTTGACGGACAGACATGATGTAACCACCTTCATAACGCTAGTAATTCCTGAGTTGAAGCTTGTTTACGGACTAACGGAAAATGGGCGGACACACAGAGATAATCATTGCGGTTCTGATCTCGTCTTTCCGAGACCTCTCCGAAGAGGCCTTTGTTATCCAGGAGAAACATGTTCGTAGCCCTTGTAGCTTCCCATTGGACAGTTGCGAACGGACGGACAAAGCGATAGTATAAGGTGGTTGAGCGACCAAATCAAGAGACCAAGGAATGTGTGGTAGATATTCCAAGAAGACAATTGGACTTCTGTTCACTGGCGCAAATTTAAACAGTACATCTGTATCTGCAACTTCTGGCAGATGCAATAGATATCTTAATAACTGATATGTTAGAAGATACATTGGTATGAGAACGAAGTGATTGAATTTGATGCTGATGTAAACTTTTCAGTAGAGTGGTTGTCCTGTACATTGTTACCAAGAAGTGCGCGAGTAACTCAAGAAGCTGATATGGTCTCATTAAATGGGCGGCTTAATCACCAGAGTTAACTTCTATTATTTTTTCTTAGTATAACATAAATTCATTTGTAAGTTATGCAGAAAGAACATACTAACATCGAAAATCTGACACAAAGAGTAACAAAGCTCGTAAGAAGATCAGAGCGGAAACCTTCAGACAAGTACCAATAGAGTTTCATAATCATCTGGATACTGTCAAAAAGTAAATGACGCTCATTTTGAGAATGTTCTACGAAAACAGAGTATCAATTTATATACATAAAGTGTTTATGAATGACTGCACTCAGGTCTTTTAAAAATAATCAGGTCGGTGGTGTCTATGTCGAATATACCTATGTAGATTTTTATCCAAACTTTTGAACATAAAACTAGTAATCTAAAAACTTTTTACTCCAAGGAAATGAAACAGCTATGTGGACTTTCACCTTTAATTTTTGACATTTTTTGGAAAACTTTTGGGCTTTTTGCAGGTTTCTCGTGGTAACGCTGAAACATTGCAGAGGATAAGGATAGAATTTTGAATTTGAATCTATTTATCTTTAGGCATTTATGGCTCAGGCCGGAATAGGTATGGAGAAAGGATGCAGGAAGGAGTCGGCCAGAGCTTAAGTTGGAGGTACCATCTCGACATTTGTGTGGGGTGGCTGAGGAAAAACACCGAAAAATTTAGCTATGATAGATAAGATGGCCCATTGTATCTAAACCAGAACCTTCCGAATGCGAAACCAACACTCTACTAACTGAGTTATGTTAGCTCGGTATGAATTTTAGAAACAACAACCGAACATAAAATAACATTTTGCCACGTAGTACGATTCTCCACAACACTTACAATCAGAGTGAAAAAATTGGAGTAGGAGGGCCAATTCCAAACCGGATTTTTGGATATGAGCTACAAAGTTTCTCCAAAATATTTCTTTTATCAGGACCTTTCAAACGAGATAATATTAGCTCCACCTTTCCCCTTTGTAATTTGAAATTTTTAAAAAGACTCCGTCTACATACTTTGTGGCACTCGTATGGGATAGTTTTAGTTGAAAATGTTAGCTCTTCAAATTAATGAAGGACTTATTTTACATTCTTCTTTGACATTTTAAGTGATTCCGAAGATACAGAAAGTTACAATGGACTGTGTCTGTTGTGCATATGTCCAAGCGTGTTTGTGTACGTTTCGGTGTATTCTGCCTAACATATTATGTTTTTGTAAACCAAAGTTAAGTGTAAGCACACACGTTTTCACTGCGTACGTGTATACACTGGTGAACCGGTCGGTGTAAGCAAAAACAGCTGTGTGGACATGATGCATACAACCCACACGAGCGAATATAGACACATAGAGATCACCATCCCCCCCCCTCTTTCCTTCTGTCTCTACACGCAATGCCTCATGTACGGAAATATATGTGCGACCCTGATTTGAATATATTTCTATCTCATTATTCCTTTTTTCTCCTATCCCTCATACATAGATACATACATATGAAGAATACTATTATGCTTATGTATGAGAGTGTGTATGTGTAGTGAGTAGCAGAGGAGTGAATACAAAATAGTAGACACAGATGCTTGTCCGTTGCTCAGACCACTTACTAGAGAGAGAGAGAGAGAGAGAGAGAGAGAGAGAGAGAGAGAGAGAACGTGTAAAATATGTTAATGAAACTTAATGAGAAGAGAGTAGCATGTTAGCCCCTGCCTACTCCCTGCTGCTACAATCTGTAATTAGTAATTAAAATTAGATTTGAGAAGTCAATTAGCAGTTACATTTTCTCATTACGGATCTGTACTAGCTAATTAGCTTCCGGGTTGGAAAACTTTCCATCACACTTCCCTCCATCCTAGGACCTCTCTCTCTCTCACCGATAGCTTTCCATGGAAAAAGAGTTTCTTCATTCTCGAACCCCTTCCCCCGTAGTCTCGTTCTCAATATTTCACTAGGTCTTTTATTTTCACACGATACATACGTATTTATCCTGCTAGCCTATCTTTGAAAGCAGATATACGTAATGCGTTACATGTAACGTATGTTTGTGAACGCGTCTGTGTGAGTATATGTGCTTTTATCGAAATATTACCTGCAAAATGTTTTGCAATTATTGACCTTTGTAACCTTTCACTTGCCGTCCAATACTGTTTTACTTTTTTATTTATTTTTAACGAATTTTACCTTTCTAGCTCGAGCTCCCCATCCCGCTAATATATGTTACAGTTCACCTCTTCGTTGCTCCTACTTTGTTCGTTTACTCATGCTAGCTTTCCTCTGCTTATTGGCTGTGGATGAAAAGTTGCCAATCATTAGTCAGGTAACATTTTCCGTTATCTAGACATCATTGGCGATATGCAATCAGTAATTGTTTCTTAGTTACACTGGCGTACAACGTTGTATAGCAATCCTAAAATTAAAGCACTTTGCTCCGTTTTCCAAAACAAACAGGGATATTGGATGATCAGATGAAACACACACACACACATAAACATGTGTCATTGGGAGAATTAGTAGAAGGTTATGTCCAATCTAATCAACTGTAAGTTAATAATAAGGAAAAAGAAACGAATCTGTTTATGGATGTTGTACAAAATCAAAGCTAAATATTTTAAAGTACTTTCTTAAGAAATGAAAGATTTATTTAATATGGTAGCTATGAGACATATTAGAACTCAATTTTGTTTGCAAATCACCAGCACATTTTTCCTTTTGTGGAACTGTTTGAGATATAAGGGTTTCATTATTAAGATCTTAATTAAAGCTTGATTCCTTTAGATATATAATGTACAAAAAGTGATCGAGTGAACCGCACATTCATTTCAAGGCGAAGGGACCGTATAGATACCTTCGAAACTCCTTCAAACCAGTTAGCGTTGAGTACTGTCAAAAAGTATGTAAATTGTGATTCTTTTGGCAACGCGAGAAGGAACAATGATGAAAATGACTGATCATAAAAAGGTATTTAATCATACTGAAGTTAACAGTGAACAAAACTGACTTCTCGCAATATGTGTCTGTGCGAAAATTAAAGTAACTCACTATCCAAAATACACGTTCAATAGAAGAGGAGGTGCTTCATATTCTAAAGTTAGAGTATAGTCTTTTTGAAATACTAGAAGAATAATTTTATCACCAGACGAAAGTAGCACAGGAACTTTGGAGGAATTTATAGCTATTAGAGAAACACAACACAATATGCATTTCTAGATTTTTTGAATGCAAATGTAGCCATTTGTAACGACTTCAGTCAGTTGTTTGCTGCTGATAATATCACGCCTCCCCCTAAGAGGAACTTTTTTGAAAGAAACATTGTAGCTTTTCAAGGGAGTTTTTTGTCGATAAAAGAAAATACGTTGTGTCATCGAGTGGTTTGTGACAGTCATTGGAAGAGAGAACCATAGAGAGTAGTAGCATTGGATTTTAGAGGCAGGCGTTGTACACAAAACTGCAAAAGCGTCCTTCAGCAAGTACATTTCCAGAGAAACGAATTGTGAAGGTAGCAACCAGAAACTTACTAAATATTCCTTCCACGCATTCACTTGGTGAAACTGAGCGAAGTTTCGCGAAATCGGCCGGTAGCATGAATCGAACCTTTGTACATCTTAGGTGATGATTCTTCTTCACAACCTTGGCCACTTTACCGTGTGCCTATGCTTTTGAAACTTTATTACGTTTTGCAATTTTATACTTCTGGTCCTTACATCTCAATACGGAGAAAAAAAAACTCGTTAAAATGTTAATCAAGATGATCAATTTGAGCGGGACTCCAAACCGCGACCCCTAGTACTTATCCAATCAGCGATTGGATTCATTAGACCACGGGGTAGACCCATAGCCAGGATTTCTTCTTGTGTGCACACCATCGTTTTGTGCGCACATTGAAAGATCGTTTACATTTTATTTTAGCCGGTCATATTTGAACAGAGTTTCTCAGAAGCATATTTGTTTACGGTTTAATCTTTAAACAGCCTTCTCTGAGCAGAAATTTTATGGGACTAAAATGACTAACAGAAAGTGAAATAATGTGCATTGATCTTTACATAATGCTGCTCTGGTATAGCTTTCTTATTTTTGTTTTGTTATTATTTGTACCACCAGTGAATCTAACTGGTATCACTTTTCTAGCAGCGACGACGCCAGAACATAAAGCGCGAGTGAGCTACAATATTTCACTTCAAAAAGTCGGGAGACTGTCTTAGGTGTATGACTACATATGCATAAAATAAAGAATACTGATATAACAAGGGGATATTAGAGGACCTAAGGTAGATTTTGTGCTAGGGTCCACTGTTGTGCCGTGTCTGTTCTCTAGCTGTTGTGCGTTTCAAGCCAAGTATTAAATTTTTGTCGCGATCCATGAAACTATGTCATAAAGCTATTTATAATTGCAGTCATAGTTCAGGTAAGCATAATTCACAATATCAAAACGAGTACACTACTAGCTTGTTTAAAATTAATGATTTACATGTAGTAATGTATCGCCATTTCTATTTGCAGGCATGGAAGCCCTCGTCTGTAACGTATTTTTCTCTACTCATCATTTTGAAGTAAACGGTATACATATGAGGTTAAAGTATTAAAAGAACATATTTTAGGCCACCTAAAATACATAAAAATATAAAAACAAGAGGAAATAAGCCACTAAAATTTCACGAGCTGAACACATTATATTCCCATTATATTGTGATAAACTGCATTCAATACAAATCACATTTAAATTTCTCTGTGCGCGCCTATTTCATCATCAAAATAATCGTTTTGCTAATTATAATTATTGCAATAAGTGACAAATATTCTTAACACTTTGAAACTTGTGACGTTCGTTGGACAAAATTAATGTTGAATTGAAAAATATGTCTCAAGATCCACTAAGAAAGGAAGAAAAATAATAAGAGGACATCACATGAAAACCCGACCTGTGTGTAGGGATGACGCTACGAGAGGACTAGGGGCACTGAAGCTTTAAAAATTCTACCTTAATTCTCATGTATTCTCCCAGTGTTGTCAATATAACATAAATTAACTTCCTTCACAGTTTGAAAACACGATCATTGATACATGTAACTTATCTTAATAAAATTTCAAATCAAGTTATTTCATGCTATCTTTAGACATGGCTCAAATTCTAAATAAATTTACTAGTGCATATAAAAATAGAGGTATTCTATTGTAGACATTTTACCTCAGAAAACCATACATATTCTTTTATCTTAATTACCAAGTTACAAAGTGTTAGGAAATCATTTTGAATTTATTTATAGCCTTTAGTCATCTAAGACTCAGGCCGGGTGAGGATGCGGGAAGGAGTCGTCAAGGGCGTAAGGTGAAGATATCAGTCCAGCGTTTTCCTTGTGTGACTGAAGGAAAGCCCTGGAGAAACCTCAGTCAGGATGGTTAACTGCTGGGAACCACCTCAGGACCTCCAGAATGCTAAGTCAAAGCTACACTGATCTACGGCCGCTCGGTTTTAATCAATCAAATATTAATAAAAAAGCAGAGTATGAGGATTGCTTCTATAAATCGAAACCACACTTATTCTGCATGATACTGCAATCGCTTTTTATTGTACAGAAAATTAATTAATTAATAATTGTGGAGAGAGAAAGAGAGATAAAGAGGCAATGGCATTACTTATCTTATTATCTTCATTGAAGAGAATAATGAAAAAAAAATCAATTTTTCTGTATGTTCAGTTAATTGATATTTATAATTTCGAAGAAATAATTTGAATTCGTTATTACCAGAAAGACCACCGTTGCTAACGAGGTAAAAGAGGATATTGAAACTTACTGGATTATTATAATAAACATACTGTTCAATTTTCACAACATACCGTTTTCTGTTACAACTTATGACAAAAAATGCGTTCTCTCACTTTATGTAGTCGTACATTGCGAACTTTAACAGATTTGAGTGAAATTATATTTTTTATAAAATAATTTTGTTTATATTTTTGTAAAGAATACACAAACTAGTTTCAAAATATTATCACACGAAGTCCGAAAGAATTCAATTCGTGTTTTTACTTTATTCACTCTCATCTATATCTTCAATGCATCCATTCAACTTGCAAGAAGGTAACGTGTTTTCTGCAAATGAGTCGAGACAAACATCATCTAGTTCTCGCCCCACCATCCCCTCTTGTGACCTCCGGCGAGCAGTACAAAATCACAATGTATTTCAACTCAATTCCTGGTTCCTGCCAATAACAGTGCCAGAGAGAAGATAAGTGGTGAAAGTGAATCTGAAAAAGTCAAGACAGGTAATTCTTTCAAGAAAACCAACACTCTTGCAGTAAATAGAGTATCCTCTTCTCCCTCTTCCCCCTTGAACCCAGGAGTTGTCACCAGAAGTTCCATTGCCGGCAAATCTAGCTCTCATAGCTGAGGTTCAAGTTTTCAGGTAAGAAGGGATGATTGTGACAGGGTGGGGAAAGTGATTCAGCGAATCCGACAAAAAGTGTAACCTCTGGGAAGCAAGCAAACTTTAACTTATATGTACAAAATACACGCGGCCTCCAGACTAAAACAAACACTTTGTATGAAAACATTTTAAACAATAACTACCACGCCTTCTCATTAATCGAGACTTGGCTCACCGATAGCCATATTGTCTCTTAACCTTTTGATTGAAGATATGTTGTGTTAAGAGCTGACAGAAATCTTGCTTATGCTTGTAAAACATCTAGGGTGGAGTTTTGTTGGCTGTAAATGAAAAAAATAGAGTGCAGAAAGTTTCCTCCCTCATATCTCGGGTGTAGATTTTATTCTAGCCAAACATTTTGTATAAAAATTTAAAGCAGCCTCATCTGATGAAATATCGGTATATCAATTTTTGGGAGCTGTCTTCTTCCAATTTCAGCAAGGTGAAAGCTGAGAATTGTTTTTTTTTCTGGCTGTCGTTTCACCGTCCATATTGATGGAATTTAGAAGCGGACGACGGGAGGCATTGGAGGCTCATGTGATGTGTTATATTTGATGTGCAGTGGTTCTTTTCTTTCGTTTTTAAACAAAAATAAAGATAATCATCTGTGGCTCTAAGCCCCTTCCTTCAGTGTGTGTGAAAGTGATTAGTGTCAGTGTTTTTTAGTGGAAACATGAGTGCAGTGGATATGTTCGCTTAATTTAGTAGGCAGTAGGCAACCTCTTCCTTCACTCTTTGTTCATCGAACCGCAGGAAAGATTCTTCTTCTTTGTAGTGAATGCCGTTTTAACCGTTGTTCTCGCCTTGATATCTTTTTCACATTTTATAGGGTAAAAGAAGCAAAGAAGCGAATATCGCCACTAATTTGGAATATTTGAAATAACTAATTCATTTTCAGCCACAGAGAAAACAAATAAGTAGTGCATCAACTAGGTAGAACCTTGTGCTAAAATCACTATCAGCTTACATTTTTATATTAGAAACCACCTACATTTATTAATATTTTTGCTTCATTGGATAAATTGGCGATATTGCAAGCACCTGAAAACAATATCGTCACTTACAAATTTCACTATGAAAAATAGAAAAATAGATTTGACTGATACTTTTTTAACATAGGATGAAAAAAAACACCATGAGGAACATAATAAAGAAGTTACACAGCAAATAGCAGATATGTGGATTCAACCATCTCACACTCCTGGTACAGTCCAATTACTGTCTAACATTTCCCTGAGCAACATAACCGTATCTTACATTTCACACATTGAATCCAGGATTTTTTTGTCTTTTTGTTGCTAATAAAACTCCACAATCACCACAAAATTGCCTTTTCGATGTCTCTTCTTCTTCGTATTCTCTTGATTCATGCATTACTTAAGCTGCAATAATCTCTCGAGTTGTCTGCCTGATATAGAAGTTCAGAATCTACCTTATAGGCATTAAATCTTCTCCTGTTTCTTTGAAGTTCTTTATTTATCCTCACAAGATTCTTCAAGATTCTACTACCAATTCCCGTTTCGCAATCATTGCCTTGCTTCTAAACAGTTGCATACAAATGTTTGGCGTCCACACAGTCTCAGCCACACTCTTTGAGGATAAGTTACCTTCGAGAGTTTGTAATTCTCTTACTTTCCTCATGATGTGTCGGAATCTGGGCTGGGGATCAATCTCTCCGTTTATAGTTCTCTGAAGTAGATCCTGTAGCTTCATCATTGTAAAGAATAAGAATTACTAATAAAGAAAACCCACAGACAAGATTCTATACGAAGATGTACGTATACTCTAATCTGGTTTATTTACAGTCGTGGCTACAAACCAGAGATAAATACTAATATTACACATACAAAACGTCGTTGAATTTGCAATACCTACTATGCACCCGAAATGGAGTGTTTGGTGTCTTTCGAAAGAGAAACACACTCCCTTTCTTTTGAAATCACAGCTACATGTAAACTATTTCATCCAATTGTTTTAAATTGAAAAGGCAATATCTGCCGTGCTTGGTTTTGTAATTCCTGTTATGTGAAAAATAAGTCTTTCAACACATTTTCCTGGTGAAATTTAATTGACTTTACTTGCTAATAGATATTCCTTTTACTCCCGGCAATTAACATTTATAAATATCGAAAAAATGAAAAATAACAGTTAACTTTAAAAACACATTTATTGCTCTCCTGAAAAATTTATTAAAATGTACATAGCAGGTATTGCAAATTCAGCGACGAAAAGGTTTCCCATAGTAATTCATTTCATATTTTCGAATCACCAAGTTATTCGACTAAATACAATTACCCTTTGTCCAAATAAGTAAAACAAGGCTGCAAACATCACCACATTAACTAAAGCAACCTACTTTCAAGATAAAGCGATCGTAACAAATCATCCGTTGTTTATGCCTAAAAAGAAAGGAAGGAATAAGACATACCGTCAACGGGGGTGAAGACGATCAGGTGGGGTGAAGTCGATCATAACTACTTTACTGTGATTTTGCACTCCTACCATTTAGTGGATACACGAAAAAAATGCTGGTACGTTAATATCATTGAAGGAGAGTGGAAGGCAAACATTGCCCGTGTATGGTGGATAATTTGTAAAGCGATTGTAGGTTGATAGTTTATGAAAAAGAGAAGTAACATTTGGACGCATGTTTATAAATGTAAATTTAAAACGTTTGATCAGTATATTCGATAATTCGTACTGTAGTTTTTGGACAATTAATAGACAGGTATAAGGTCTGAGGCATAGTATTGCTTTTGACGAAAGATATAGTGCATGTTCTGTATGCTTAACGCCGTAATACGTAAAGTTTGGAAAAATGTGGGGTGAAGGCGATCATGCCAAGAACTTATAAAAAGAAGATTAGTGCTGAGGGAAAAGGAAACTGGAACTCAGTATATCTTCGGAAAGCCGTTAAAGAAGTTCAGAAAGGAGCAATGAGTATAAGGAAAGCATCTGAATTGTACGGTGTGCCTTATACAACCTTGAATGAGTGGATGGAAAATAAGGAAATCTTAGGTGTAGCCTGTGTTAAATTCTAAGAAGAAGAGTGCTTACTTTATGGGTTAACAAAGTGTGCAGAGTGTGAGTTTCCTTTGAAACGCAATGATGCGAGGAATATTGTGCAGAGGTATTTGAACCGTACTTGAAAGAATAAAAAACGCTTTACAAAAACCTGGAAGAGAGTGGTTCTTAAGTTTTATGGCAAGAAATATGAGACTAGCTGAAAGACTAGTTCAGAATATTAAGAGAAATGGAGCAGCATTTAGCAGGGATCTTCTTATACAGTATTTTGACAACTGGAAGAAATGCCTTGAAGGTTTGTCTGTGAGTAACATCAACTTTGACGAAACTAATTTTACAGACGATCTAGAATCAACAAAGGCAATTGTCAAGCGAGGAATGAAACATGCTGAAAGAATCATGGATTCATCTAAAACCAGTGTCAGTGTAATGATTGCAGCTACATGATGGTCATGTGTTGCTGCTGTATGTTGTATACAAAGCAAATCATCTGTGTCCCACTTGGATTGAATATGGTGCAGGATTCAGAGCAAGCGTGATTGTTCCCCTAAATCAAGATGATGTGTTGGAAAAACTTCCTGCTGCCCAGATGGACCGTGACGATTTACAACATCATTGGATTGACGCATTGGATCTAAAGAACACAAGGAAAGAGACAACCACAAGCGTTGACAAATGGCACCGAAGATAAAAACACCTTGTTATTACTCCTGGCAAGGGTGTTGTTATGACTGATTGCATTGATTTTGACGATGATGCTGTGGTAGATGGATCTAGTACTGCCAATGTTGAAGAGGAAATTAACAGTGAGAACGGGGATATGAATGATGGAAGTTCTTTTCGTTCTGGTAAATTTGTTCTTGTGTCCTTTTCCACTGGTAAAAGGAATAGGAATTATATTGGCCCAGTTATTGCAATTGTTGAAGGCGAAGTTGAAATAAGTTATTTACGGAAAAGAGGTGTTAAACAAATTTACTTTGTTCCTTTGGATGTTCCTGATAATTAAATGACGCATTTCACACAAATTGTAACTGAACTGAAAAGCAAAGGCATTGGTCGAGGTCGTTATGTTTCTTGAATATTGATTTCTCTGACATTTAGTGATCACTTGTAGTAAGTTTGCATGCTCGGATTTTGAAATACATGTATAATGTTTTGTATAGTGAAATTGTAATAAAAATATTTGCTGGTGTACTTTGTGTGAATATAGTTTGATGGTAGAAAGCACACACGTTCACTTATACATTTTAAACATTGAAGTTTTTGATCGTCTTTACTCCATTACGTGGATTAAAGTTGTATTTCCACTGAGAATAAATCAGTGATCGACTTCACCCCACTAGATGGGGTGAAGTCGATCACTTTGTATGTTAGTATAGCTCTAATGCAATAATAATTTTAAAAAATTATTCTGTATGTGTTTGAATGTGGAATCATCAAGGATTACTGGTATTACTTTTCGTGTCACTTCGACACCGATTTTTAGTACAAATAACAGAAAAATTAAAAATATTGATCGTCTTCACCCCCGTTGACGGTACTGCATCCATAATTTCGTTTAGTTCCAGGGAACGTACTTTATTCCGAAATGCGGTTATTCTGCTCCATAGTATCCTCTTCCCTTCATCCTCTAAGACCTTCAGTATATTGGGCCAAATACAACCGTACCAAATCAGCGTTGCCATTAGCGAATATCTACTTGACTAAATCTCTAAATGGCTGAAAATCGGGATTACTCAAAACATGTGAAAATCCAAGTTTTGTTACCGTATTAACAAACTCTACTTAACCTTTGAAATATTTTTCATTTTGGACTTAGATCTTTTTTTTTTTTTTACTTCTTCTTTCCTTAGGTACCTACCCCATGGTAACTTGGTATTTGTTACTACCAGCTTCCTCTATCATAAAATTACAATTCTCGAGCTTCTGCAATGATTGCTCACTAACTGTTGATGATTGCATATAAGTTAGATTACCGTCTCACAAATCACTGTTATCCTTAACTACAACTTGAAATGCTCTTTCTGCTACACACTCCTCTGTATCCACTATCGATTCCAGTTGTTTTCCTACCATATTATGTGGAAGGTCGTGTTCAGAGTTCAGACTGATCCTGCTGAATTAGCTCCACTTCATTATCTATTGCATTCCAGTCCGGAACCGAAAGGAAACTCGTAGCATCACCATCGTCCGATTCCTGGTCTGTTAAATCAAGTTAAACCGGTTCAACTTGAACTTGATCTGTAGCAATAACAGAACATTCTTCAGCTTTAACGGGTATATCTACGAAATTAACTAAATCTGTAACCTTAGAGAGAGCCGAATTTGCAGCCTTAATACATTCACGTAATTTAGAGATCACTCTATCTTCTACCATCCATTTATCTGTATTTTCTAAAATGAGGTTGCTCCAACTGACTGATTCGTGAAAACGTCCCTGCTCAAATAATATAGCGGCTATATTATTGCATAATATCACGTTCTCTGGATAAGTATGGAGAGCATTTAGAAAGAACACCAACGCTTCTTGTAATCTACGTTGATGGGAACAACTAAGTGCCTCATCCTTGAGATATTGCACTACTGCTTTATGTTCTAGACGAGATCGCACGTTATTTCCTGTTGCATTACTTAGATCATGGGAGTAGCATGTATTTAGTCCCTCTGATAAACTATTACAGTCATGATTAACTTGTACGGCCTGGTCCGAGAAGGATCTACTTTGATTATTCAGAGTACTGAGCAAACCATATGACAGTTCATGTGTTTCTCTAATAATTTAAACATATCATTCCTGAATGTGGACAACTGTTCTTCAAAAACCCTTTTTAATTGGCTATATTTCTTCGAAAAACCTTCTGTAAAAATACGTTTGAAATATGATTCCATCTTAATTGCACTATTTCCTGCATTTTTGCAAAAAGCTTAACTTTCGATTAACAACATGAGTGTTAGTAACATTAGTATCCACCCTATGTTGAGATCCAAAAGAAGCACGCCAATTAGGAAATATGATGTCTAAACCTTCTCGACCAATAATCTGCTGTGTCAACATCTCTTGTACAACGGTAAATTTGCATTGGAATAATTTTTGATGCACCTGAACATATAGCAAAATATAGCCTATTGCCGACAAGGTGGACCCATTAATTAGTATTATGTTTTTATTACAAGGCACTAATCCCACTTCATATTGCATTGTTTGTACTAATTGTAATGAAATTATATTGTCATAGTCTCCGGTATCTACTATGCAACCAACATCATGCTGACCTATGTTAATTATTATGTCTTGTGACTCATTTAACTTAAGATTGATATCTTCTGAGTCAACATACAGAGCATCATCAACATAAAAATGCTCCACTTACTTTACTGATGCATCAGCATGAGACTTTTCCTCTTCCGACTCCAAGGCATGTTGTACTGATTTAACTTGGTTAGCTTTACACAACGGACTACGACCACACATCTGCTTGCATTCTTCTTATGCTAAATCTTATCCATAGACAAAAGTATAATTGACTTAAAGTCAAGAAACTGGTGCGTAATTGGACAAACCCACTCTTGTAACGCTGAAATCTTAAAGAAAAGTAATCATGATCCCATTCAAAATATTGTCCGCAGAGTTTATGGTTATTTATATGCCCTGGATATTTTGTCAGAAAATCTTGAATAGTTGTTTACCGTGTTTATCTAAAACCTTCCTAGCTTATTCATTGCAGGAAAGAGCGAGGAATATCACCCTGATAGTATGATCGACGAACCCAGACCTCTCAAATCTTCTCAAGTCCAGATAAAAGTGATGAGACACAATAACAGCTCCAAATTTCCTTATGATATTGTAAATGTTAAAATATGGGTCAAAGACAGGAGAGCTATTTGTGTTAAGAAAAGGTAAAAATAGGCAATATATTTTTTTTTTCAGTTTGCTTTATTTTTCATGATTTATGTATATCTGCTCTGAGCTTTCATCACATTCGAAAGGTCATAGGTTCCAATCCAGCTGTCAGCTATCCTAAATGAGGTTTTCCAGGGGTTATTCTTAGTCCCCCAAGTTAATGTCTACATCATACCTTAAAACTAGATCTTGACCGACTTCCTTCGCACATCCTCTCCTTTCCTGGCCTGAGACAAAGGTGTCTAAAAGCCAATAACAGACAACAGGTTAATTACGGCAAGATATTAGTTTGTCTCATCATTTAGACATCTTTCTTCTTTGTTAAAAAGCTTACATTGTAAAGAACACCACAGAGCGTATTTTACAAATCTATCTATCTATCTATCTATCTATCTATCTATCTATCTATCTATATAT
>JAGDQP010003208.1:77852-96411 GCA_022664845.1 Lepisma saccharinum
AAGTGTGTCATCCTAAAGCATGGGTCATTGAATTAGGGATCAGAGGTCCCAATTTTAGGTCGATCATCCGAAACGAATGTCCATATTCTATAAAACAATGTACAATACAGATCATGCTGGAAACAATAAAAGAGCAGTTGCTATCTCGTATAGGAGGTAATACATTATAAGCTGGAATGTTTAGCAAAGAAACCTAAGTACGTACATTTGTGTTAATGACATAACGTGAAAACGCGTGTAATATACAAGGCTGTTTACTCGGCCTCTAATGTCTTATGACAGCATGCTTGATCACTATTTACGAATGCATTCCTCGAGAGCACATACACAAGGGAATAAATACTGACCTAATAAATGAGCATACGGTTTCATACATACTCTGGAACGTATTGTACTGCGTTCTAGTACATAATCTGACGCTATGTAGTTTCATTTTTTTAACCATGTTGACTTGTCATTTTTTTACAATACAAAGGTTCCGCTGCAGCAACAAGTGCAATTAAATACCATTGGACAAAATGTTATGATTACTATATATCTTACAGCTGATTGTGAGTCTTATCCTATATAAAGCGCTCATGTCAATCTTTGTATGTGTTCTGTCCTAAAAGACATTGGAAACTAAAATCGTAAATCCTGAATGACCTACGCTATGTTGTTGGAACTAATGAGATGAGTTAAACGACACCAAGATAATTATGTACCGATTTCTGGGAGCACTAATTTTTGAAATTGTTATCCTCAAATGTGCTTCTATCCCGCTCGGTAATACCGCTAAGGTTGAGAAATTACATCGCGAATAGCCTTAGTGTTTTAATATCGAACAACTTACTATTTCAAGATACAGACGGAGGAAAATGTAAGTTCAGAAAAAAAGATTTTCGATACTGAATCTGCATCTCATCGCAACGCGGTGAGGTAGTTAATTGACAAGTTTCTTAATCTGGATCAATGGTGTGTTCAGTCTGATGGGTTTGGTAACAGGATCACCCCAAAAGGTATATGGTCCCCACATATGGTTAATCTCACAGCTCAGGATTATTATCTTTCGGGTTTTCTAAAAATAAAAATAAAAACTACAAGAAAATTCCAAACTTCTGTCTCATCTACAGGAAGCCATCTCCACAATTATCAGCAATATTTCTCCTTTGTAGCTGTCACATGTCTTTGAGAGAATACAACGAGTGTGAATGCTTGTCTACACACAGGTGGAAGCCATTTTCATAATTTATTTTACTAAGTACGTTTATAATTGTTGTACTTGTATTGTTTTGTCATGTGCACATTCATGATTGATCACCCTATATTTGGGTACATGTGTATTGGTTTAATGTAATTCAGCTATCAGGATTCAGGTACGGTAACACACCCTCCATAAGTATTGGTCCTCGGAAGTCATGTATATTACCTCAAAACCCTACTACATATCCACGGAAAAGGGCCGTCAATAGGTGTATAACCCTGTTGTCGAGAATCCTATCAAGATGAACCACGAATAATTGCCAGTGCTTTTCTTGTATGAGTTTATACTGAGACATTGTGGATGACTTGCCGCGAAAAATATTAACATCACATTTGAAGCAGCTACATCTAATTAATGCGTTATACGGCAGTGATATGTGAAAATTTGTTCTGGCTATAAATACCGGACAATGAGCCCCATGGTCACTGACTGACAGCAGTTTCAGATGTGCTTCTGAAGAATACCGTCGAAACTAACCCTCGGGAAAATGGTTGCACTATTTGAGACAAGCTCTGTAAACACTACACCACTGTTAATTAGCGCCTCAACATCATCGGTAAGGTGAAGATGTTGAACATATGAGTGCTACTCGAGATGGTGCAGGTGAACAAGGTAGACCATCTTGAAGTGTGCAGTTGTCTTAATCTAAAAAAGTAAACGTAAAGGATTTTTGCATTGGTTTGATGAAAAATTAGTATGGTACCAGCACAGTCGTGAGGGATCAGCAGAAAGAGAGGATAGCGATCAGTGCGTAGGGTGTCAATCGCTATCCACTCCTACAGTCACAAAAGGTGTTGCTGCTTGTATGGTAGTCTACTGTTGGATCGATTTTTCATGTCTTTCTTCGTCATCACTTGAAGAACTAAAGACTAAAATTAAAAGTGGGGATGCTCGTAGCACTTACATATTCATGTTACTATTATGTAATGGTAATTACGCTACTTATTAGTGCATTTTTATAAAAGAATTGCTTTTAATCTTTTATATATTTTATTTAGCTCTTATTCTTGTATAAAGTCTTTTTGGTTTTCTTTCCTTGGATAGTAGGTAAAGCGATAGCAATGAAATATTGTCGATTGTAGGAATGCCAGGCATTTGTGGTGAGAATTAGAACATTTCGTAATGGGCCTGCGGCCATCTTGGATTTAAAAATTTAAAAATAAAATATATACTATTTGATTTCTTTATTGTCACCAGGCACCCAGAAGCGTACAAAACGTGAAGTTCATTTAACAACGTGAGGGAAAATTTAGTTGCAAGATTTGAATAAAACAGAAAATCTGGAAAGATAGACCAAAGAAGTGGACATAAACATATAAATAACACATATGTACTAAATGTCCTATTAATTTACTAATTTTGCAGCAGTATATTTATAGAAATAACTGACAGCTAGTTATTAACTATCTTTGTGTTTAATTCAATCATTTCTAAAATACTAATTATTTTCAACATTAACATTAACATTATTAGTGCCTAAGATTTATCCTGTTTTGTAAAACCACTTGTTTTACCCGACTATGCACAACAAAACAATATGGCATTTTCTGAAAAGTAAACAAGCTAACAAGACATATTTAATGTGCAATTGTAACCAATGAACGATTTGCTCTAACTTGAGTATTATTGAAATGATTGGCGAAACTGATATACTTGGTCAAACTCAGAACAATTTTGTAAAAAAATGATATTTTCAACTTTGCACTTTACAAAAATTGTGGCCGTCTTTCTTCACTCTACGCATAATGCACAATGTTTACCCTGAGTCCCTGAAGTTGCGAGTCTAGTGCTACAGTTAGACCCAGATTGCAGCATTTCCTTGAGAATTAAAAGGGATATTCTCTTTCAGCAGACCATCCCGTTTTATTCTACTCTCCTCTATTTACAACATACCTGTTCCTAATTTAGCTTAGAGAAGTATCGTTTTATTACGTCGTACGAAAAACCATAAATATAAGTGGTGGAACAAGAAGGCTTTTTAGGCTAGAAGTTTATAGTGAGATATACGATCGTGAAATATGTTAACAATGCTTTATGATTGACAGGTGCAGATGTTCAGAAAGAAAAAAAGGTTTTTGTTATGGTAACAATACATCCAAAAGGTTTGTGCCCGGCATCTTGATAGCTTATTTTAGCAGAAACGGGAAGTAGTCTCAGTCAGTAGGGATTCCACAATTTACAAATTTAAAAGACAGTAAATCGGTCTGAGTCTGAAACAGCTGAAGGTCATGAATAAATTCAATTCAGTTCGGGGTGAAAGTCGTAGGAGTAGGCAATTTGTGGAAGTTTCTGTAGCTCATAACCAGTTACGATATATCTATTAAAAAAAAAAACATTCATGATACTCTACGTAGTTGTGTTTTAGTGAATAGTTATAATTGGCAACTTTATCCACTTATTAATACGTCAGAATTCTAAGTGAGCGACTTGGATTCGATTCCCGAGCGAGACTGAAAAATTTACTCGTCCGCACGTTTAATATTGTACTTTATAGCATATAATTCACACACGATATCATTATTATTTTATCAGCAGAGGAGTACCACAAAAGTAGGATATTCTGTTACCGTAATTTTAGCTGTGATTTTAACATAAGACACATAATAATATTTTTCGTTGTTACCACTACGTGTATCAGTTTCTCTATATCGAGACCATGACATTGTATCCGCAGTAGGGGTGTTTGGAATTCTGGAATATTCCGGAATGGAAATCAGGATTCCGAAATCAGAATGTCTGAATATCTGATTTCCGGAATTTCGTAAGTCGAAATTTCGGAATGTCGACGGAATCGAAGATGTTCCGAATTCCAGAATTGACTTCGCGCTTCCGACCACCTCTAATCCACAGCAGAACTGAAATGGATCGCCTGGTCAATCGGGTCAATTTTTGCACCGGGTCACAGGGTCTATATGTTGTATGTGTGTATTACTTATAATGGAAATAACCATAGGTATTCTAAATAGCAATCAACCAAATCTACATCAAGCTACGTAAATTCTTTTCTCCACATCAGCTGACAACTATCACTAATCTATCTATCCATCAATAATATTCCAGATTCTCAATGAACAGATTCTTTACTCAAATGAAAGATCTCACTTGTATGTCATACGCATGTATAAATACAACCATACATTTGTTATTCATTTCTCCCTACAAGACTGACTTCAATTACCATTTAGTTCTTCAATCAATGGCAAACAATGATTAATCTAATAATTAATTACATCAAAATATGAGTAACTCAACCATAATATATCAATAAAATCAATCTTTGAACAGCAAGATAAACAATATAGTTTGAAGAAAATAAAAATTAATAACTCTCCTTCTTTCCTTCAATTGTCTATTACTTTCCACCCGGAATTATCGCATAGTGCCACACAGCACTATGCTCGGGGCCCGATCTAACCCGATAACACGCTGGGCGAAGCAGATATTTCATTTTTTCCCTATTAAACACTTACGTTTGGACAGTCTTTCTTCTTGCTGTGATCAGGAGCATGGGTGTTACTCCCCAGAAAACAAAACCACGACACCGAAAAGTCCCTAAAAACAGTAATAACATATGGAAATAGTCTTATATCCCTGGAAAGAACAAAAATGCCGCCGGAGGTGTGCAAATACCCCCATCGGAAAGCCTATTTTGAAATATTTTTTGTGTTTGAAGTATTAAATAGGAAAAAAGTATTACAATCGTTTTAAAACTCTCAAATATGAAGTTCCCATACATAACTCATTTGTCACCGAAACTCACATTAATATGGGTTGATTCTAACCACAGTAAGAAGATAGGTCACTGGGTAAATTGGGTCAAGATTAGATCATCGGGTCGCCGAGTCAACTTAATCTAGTAATTCGGTCAAGAGCCGGTCCCGAGTAATTTGGGTGAAGATCGGGTCAATCGGGCCATTCGAGTGAAGTTTAGGATCGGGTCAATCGGCTCAAGTTTCGGACCGGGTCCCCTTGTCACCTACGTTCGGGTCAGGCCGGATCACCAAAAGTGACCCGGTTTCAACTCTGATCCGCAGCCATATTATCGTTACAGCAACCATTTCTTTTTTACCAGGGCAGTCAAGTAAAAAATATCAGACCAGCAAAATATTTGCATTGTGTGTTCGTACTTCAATACACAGAAAGGAAACATTTTCTTCTTAAACCTCGGGTCTTGTTCTTAATTTAAAGACACAAAATACACCAATAGCATTGCTAGACGAAAACTTATGAGTACTGTTATGTCAAGTACCAAGTTTTTTATATTGTCCTATTTTTACGTTTTTTGTTTTCTGTTTTTTTTTAAAGTAATATCGTATATAAATTTTGCATTCCATCAGTGTAAACACAGTTCTTGTTATCCGTTTTGCTGCTGACCACCAAATCGGTTATCACTCATTTTACTGTGTCCTATTGAGGTTAGTGTATAGTTACGCTACATTTATCTAAATGGCGAGATTGTTTTCCCTTGGTTGATCGTGGCCAGCCAGACTAGTACAACGACGATGTCGTTTCGACATTTCCCGTGCTTCAATCCCAGCTAATCCAACCTCATTCAGGTGGGACCAGGGCCCCCTAATAGCAAGCTTCCTCCCTTCGCTCCCTCACACATTATGAATATCCCAGAGCCTGGCCTCCGCCTAATAGCGCATAACAACACGTAATATGCTTTTACTGCTGCATTAACGTAAAGCTGCTCAATTCAGGCAAATTAGGATAGCGGGATGGAAGTGAAGAGAGGGGAAAAGGGGATGAGGGGATGGTTCCTCTGTTCAACGTCGCCATGTACTGCTCCCTCTTTGCCTCTGTCTCCTTTTGTAATACATGCTTACTCATGCACATCAACGAAAATTCGCCGTTTTGGGTACTTACCATTATACTACATCAATGCCTTTGATCGATTGTCCACATACCTGTAAGCAACCATGTGATGCTTTCTTTCTTTTGTTTGAGCTAAATGATAAAATTGCACACTGTTTTTGAAGTACTTAGGTAAAGCGAATCTTATTTTTAGCTTAAAAGCATGAAGGTCAAAACTATATTATAAATTTGCTTGTTATGACAAAGACCTGAAGACTGGTTTAATAACCAGTAAATATTCTTATAAAACAATGTAAATACATTTTCCCATCTTCTGGTTTTATTTGTCAATTCAAATACTAAGCATAACGTACGGGTTGCACACAGATACTTTAAGGATACCATATGATGTTCCAAAAATTTTCGAATTCACATTAATTCGTCGTTAATAGTATTTAGTATTGAAGTACTCCCTGTGAAAATTATTATCTACTTACTTGAATTGGTTTTCCAGATAATCGACGAAAAAAGAAAATGACAGAAAAATGTAATTATTGACTAACTTTTCCCGTACGAATTTAAATCCTGAGTCGAAGGATGGAACAAGCTTAGCGAGTGATGTTTCTCGGAAAATTTTTAAAATAATGTTAACGGCAAAGCAGTAAACCCATAAACAAGGAATCTTGAAACACATTTTATTGAAGTTACAGGGTTGGAGAATATAACGTAAAAATTGGAAATACAGGCGATATTTCTTAGTTTTGGACACCCATTTACCCTTTAATTCTTTTTAGAATACATTCATACAACTTTTCAGTGGAATGTTTTAAACATCTACGAGAACAACTTCGTCTTACTTTAGAGAAGTTATCGGTAGAATCTTCTCATTCTGCTCTCCAGAAATTCCCACTGTGTTTATTCAAGTCAGGCGATTTTGCTGACCAGAGGCGATGTTGAAGTTCATATTACAACTCCTGAAACCAAGACTGATTTTTTTAGAATGGGTGCGTGGAGACATTAAAAAAATGAAAAATTGTTGGTGAACATTTTGGGCTGTAGGATGAATATTGAACATCTGGGATCGTAGGATGAATAATCATTGCCAAAGTATTTACTTCGTTCGACATGACACCGGTACTAATTCAGCTATTTAATGTTTTAAGCTGGGTACATGTTTGACAGTTGGAATTAGATAGTGCAAATTGTACACTTTCTTGGGGGGTTAACAACAACGAACCTACTTTTGGGAATAATGTTAATGATTGCCCTTCGTCGAACAATAAATATTATAAGTGATCAGCAGTTTATGTTTTATCATCTTGACACAATCCTTCTCGTATTGTGATCAAAGGTTTTGCAATTATATTTATTGCATGGATGTTGGTTTTCTGAAGTTTTCTACGGACTCTTTTGACACAAACAGTCTTCAATAAGGATATTAAGCTCCGCTGTCAGTTTTAGTGCAGAAGTTGTGTTTTGTTTGGACACATCCTTCTTAGTGTTCCACGGTCGTACTAACCGATGGTGAACACTTATTCATATGTCGGGATAAAATCTACAAAGCAGGAACCAAGAAACGATAATCGTAATGTTTGCGGTTTCTTCTTAAGATTAACCTTAACGAACAGAACTGTCCACTACATCAGTAGGATTCAAAAGTATTTTATTTAGCTTCAGTATTTTTAAGTTATGCGTGAAAACACATAGTCTCTGTGCACCTAGTCTTAGTGGCGAGGTGTTGTTATCAAGTGTTGTCCCTTTCTTCTGTTTAGATTCAGTGACAAAGTTGAGTTGCAATACTAAAAAGTTCAATAAGATCTCAAAATTGCCTAGTTATTGCTTTAGCTTTCGACGGGCATTCTTTTTACAGACTTTTCTTTAGTTTACAATGGTTCGCGGTGTCCTCTTAACTTTTACAATTCCCGATACCATACAATGATGCAATTTTGCACAGCGACGTAAGTTGGGTGACAATGCAATATTCCATTATTACTTTCATATATTTGAAAAGCATATTTTAATATGGACTCCTTTATCCTAAAATAAATATTAGCCTACAACGATGTTGCATTTGACTGGTTGCAGAACACTTTAGGATTTGGGTCAGAAAACACCGAAACAACTCGAAAAGAAATAATACATTAAAAAAAATATATATTGAAGAATTCATACTAAAAAGTAAAAATTAATTTTGTTTATGGATGACTGAAAACAAAAGCATGGGGTCACATATACAGTCACTTAATAAATTCTTGAATTGGCACGCCTAATGTATTTTCTTGTCAGTCATGCATAAACAAAATTATTTTTTACTTTTTAGTAAGAATTGTTTAAGAAAAGTATGTTTTTAAAAAGTTTTAATTATAATTTTTTCTTCTGGAACCAAATATATATTTCACAGTTTAACGAATCACTTCACTAAAATAATTTGTTACAGGGTAATTCCATGCCAAATCAGGCAGAAAAAAAGGTGAAACGGTAATTTTGAATGTGGATTACTGACGTAGTTTTAACAAATAAGACTACAACTTTCTTGTGGAATTTAGTGACTCTATTTTCATTGAAGTACAGAATTAAGTAAATGATAGATACTATACAAGCATATAGACTAGTCAAAATACACTTTGACGTGGGCAAAATTGCAACGCAAATGATTCTTGTTGCATACCCTAAAAAATATGTATTTTAACATACTCAAAATCTGCATTGATAAGGATTCCGAAAATCGGGAAATCCAAGATGGCGGCTCAATTTACTGACTTTTCATAATTATGATCTGTTCATACCAATACTGACTCCAATTTACCTATTCTTGTTTGCGTTATTCTCCACAAAACTTCATATTCTCTATTCTCAATGAATCGTATTTTAACCTGATTTCAGCAGAAATTCCTTTATGAAAGGATATAATCTGTTTGTTTCTTCTTTTTTTTAGATATGCTTGCCTTACAACATGTTTAAACTAACCCACTTTTCCCCACACAGTAATTACAAAATAACTGTACTAATGATATTACAAGTTACAAATATTATACTATTTGGGATAATTTTGCAATAAGTCTAATATTTACACACACTTATAAGGAAAAATTTTTACAATTCATTTTTGTTTCATTTAGTCAAGCAGCTTGCTCTCTTTTCGTTGCACTTAAAATGTTCCCTCAGTTTGACTTTATAACTTATGTCAGATGTTAATAGAATGTAAAAACTACTGGGGACATAACTCTATTATTGATTGCTTGGTTCCCACATTGGATTCAAAATGGCGGAAGTTCTTATTCTTTCATGGCAAGTTTCCCGGACATTTTTCAACCCATTTGGACGTTCATTTTTTTAAAAAATAAACGGTCGTATATAAGATATAAAATTTGGTCCTCACGCTTTTTGTGCCTAATGTAGCAAATTTTGATATATTTGTAGAGAGAAATTATTTTCTTTAGAAATAAAATTTTATTTCAGCCTGGTCTTTGAGTGAGTTACAAAATGAATGTAGGAACGCAATATAAATATTAATTAGAATTTTTGGACTTTTATAATGATATAAAAACTACGTGTAAAATTGTTGTCATTAGTTTGTAAAGAGAAAGAAAGTATAATTTACCACAACTCCTTCAGCGCTGCTCAACGGCTGAACTTGTCGTTCAAAGCTCTGCGCTCAGGAATTTTTCGTTTTGAAGAATTCTTTATTATTATTATTATTATTAATTTTTTAACTGCAGCTGGATATTCTTTTGTAAATAATTTTATACTAAAGGAACCAGTTTCTAAATATAATGGAAAACCAATTTTTGTGAGGCTGTTTCGACAATGCTTGAATTTGGTTTTCAAGCTGTGCAGAGATCAGGATATTTGTATAGTCGACCACTCACTAAACACGGCTACTTAACTAATTGTTCTTTACAGCACCATGTGATGGATTCGCAGAAATCTTTCGTTCGAACCTTTTTAAGTTCATTTGTTGAACCGTATTTCTTTGTAAAATACACTTGACTTCCCCAGAAGAGACAATCAGGTTGTGAATTATAAGGTTCTCCTGAAAAGCGACTGGTCCTTCTAACTCCAGAAGTTCTTCTAACTTTTATTATTCATTGGTTCAATTTTATCTTATCCGTAAACCTTTTCCGACAATCTATGTGATCTCTAGAACCTTCAACTGACATAACATCACTTTCTCTGCTGTTACTGAATTTGTTGACAGCATTTCCATCTTTGGCTTGCAGCAATACGCTGTACGTTACAAAAATGTATTTCTTGCAACTTATACACGTCGTAGCTAATTTAATTGTCTGTTGCTACCGGTAAGCACAAAGATGGATTAATGCAAGGTAATAAAAAGATCTTGCCGTTCTTGACATCTCATGAAACGGAAATAAGTGCCTCACGTGCTGGAAAAGCGATCGGGTTGGGAGTGGAAACATTTACCGTGACAAAGACAAACGCTTTGCGCACTCACAGCAGTCATAGCTCAAGTAGTGGCCCCAGATCTTCCAGTCCACCTACCTCCTACCCTTGAACAAATCATTGCTTTCCTAGCACTGACCTTCCAAAACCTCTACTCTTTCAATAGAAACGGCATCCTTCACCAAATTACTCTTGCAACCCGCGAAGTATTCAAAAGCCACCTTAAAGCTACCTACTCTGGTCCATGTGTTTTCTTCTCCATAGCCCCCGTAGATCCAGTGTAAACAACACCTCATTATCATTCGCTCCTCTCATCATTGCACAGTACTCATGAATGTTGAATGTTGGGCTCACCTGTCTTATCATAAATACCTAGAGACGCCCTTAGGGGAGAAGATTTATCATCCACTTGTCTTACATATGGCAAAGTGTTGTCTAGTCAATTGCACTTCACCTTCATATTTCCCATATTATAGTCATTGATTCCATATACAAAGTTTATGATTATAAGCGGAATGCTAATAATTTCCATGATCTGAATTAATTAATAATCAATAAAGATAATGAAAAAAAATACCTTACAGACCTTAGACCAACCATATATCCTTACACTTTCCTCCTAGATTCCATTTCTACTCATGCCTGGAATAAAAGCGTAACGCTTATAACAGACGCTGGCCACACTTTGTGGACCAGCAAACTTTAAAAATCACAACTGATAGTTAAACGGAGAGTTAAATTATTTTCCGTTTTAAGTATTAAGTTAACTAAAATATTTTTTTTTACTTCGTTTTTAATTTGTGCAACACTCTGGATCAATTGCTATTTAAGCCAAGTGTCGCCCGTCCAGTGTAGCACATAAGTCTGGATCAAAGTGGGTATCTTGGTTCCCGGTATTATTTATTGTCATGTACAAGTTTTATAAACTGCAGGTTACCCACGATCGGGGAAATATATGAAGATTACTGCAAACTTAACCGAAGCTCGATGCTAATTATTATATGAGCAGTTGTATGACAAGCTTAGCCGAAACTCATTTCTTGTTGCTGAAGTAGCAGAGATTATTCTGTATTTCATAATTCGACTGAAGGAAGACGAAGTTATTCTTACTCCTTGTTCCTATAAAATTTGGCGTCGCAGCGTAGAGGGGATGAGAGTGGCAATATGGAGAGAGAGAATAGTGCAGACCACGAGTAACAAGACAGAGGAAATGAATCAAATAATGGTGACAATCCCTACAACACGCGGAGGAAAGGCAAGAAACAGAAGATTACAGAACCTGCAGTGGAAGGAATGACACATGTGACTGCAGAATTGCAAGATGCTACACGAGTGGACCAAGCGACGTCCACGAATCTATGAGTTGATCCAAAGAGTGTTGCAGCAATAAACGGAAGAGAAGGAACATAGAGTGAAAGAGAAGGAACAAAGAATAAAAGAGAAGGAACAAAGAACAAAAAAGAAGGAGGAGAAGGAAAGGAAAAGGGATGAAGATAAAATTCATAGAAAAGAAGCACAAGATCGGTTTAAACAAAAAATGACCGAAATATTGAAGAGTTTTCCACCTAGAAGGATATGGAGAAACATCGCAAGAAATGCATTCCAAAGAGCCATGAAATACAAGAGACTTATAGCGTAAGGCAGGACATCGAAGCTATCAAACGCGATCAAGTTGGAGCAAAAGAAATACATGAGCGACCTTTCACTAATAATAATTGCTACCGCAACATCTCAAATAAATTGTCCTGAAAATCCAGATGATAAAACTAAGAAGTGCGAGGATGACATATATTTTCTGGAATAACGAAGAAAGGAGGAGGAAGAAGAAAAACTAACAATAGAAAAGAAAGAACAAAGAGAGATAGAAAAGACGTAGAAGAACGAACAAGAATGAAAGAGAAGGAATGAAGAAAAAGAGAAAAGGAAGACAAAGAAGAAGAAAAGAGAGAAGCATTACAAAATTGGAAAGAAGAGGGAACAGAAAAGGTTAGAAATAGAAGAAAGGTAAAGAGAATTTGAAAAGAAGTTGACAGAAGGAATAAAGTTTATCTTGCGGAAAGATCATGAAAATGATGAGAAGTTAGATCAAAATGTGGTATCGACCAAGAAGCTGAAAATTAACCATGACTGGAGTGATCGAGGTACCACAGCAGCTATAGAATTCAAACCTACAGAAGTAAGAGAAATGAAGCTATCCAATTTGGAGGTGAATCCATCGAATTCGCTATCACCAATTACAAGTTATACGAATAGTGATACTACGAGAAGGTCCGAATGTGTTAAAGAAGTGGAAATAAACCAATGTTGAATGAAGGTTTGGAAAGTCAACCATCCAAGGTACTGTACAATAGTGAACCAATCAAGTCAAACAAATCTAAGGATCCGAAATCTCTGATAAATAGTAAAAAGAAGAGTAAAGGAAAAAGAAGCAGGAAAACATGGAAAATAAATGAAAAGATTAAAGTACAACTGAAACCTAGTACAAAAACCAGAACAGTTGGACTAGGGAGCAAAAACAAAAATTGTCAACATAGAAAGAGTAGATCTTCGAAGGCAGGAAAAGTTCCAAGTGCCGTTTCAACAAATCCTTTAAATTTGAACTTTAGAGGAGATAAACAACAGTTAGAAGATATTACAGTTGTTCGAACAATAGAAACACCATATCTGAGTTTGATACCTGAATATTTAATGAACGGATTGGGAAGACAAGATCAGATAGACATTTCACAAAATAAACAGAGACATGAGAGTATTTTTATAGGTAACAATACAGAAGTATAATCAAAGGAATCCGATGTAAATATGGACAAAATATACAAGGTTTGGACAAAAAGGAAAAAACAATAAGACGTAAAGCCTGCCGGATATGAGAGAAAAGAATTTTGCGTAATATAGCAGAAAGACAAAGCAACGGTTTGGAGAGAATACTACTAATAAAGGCAATTGTGAATAAATATAAACTGATAAGGAAGAAAGTATTTTCAACGTGAAGGATATAATCGAAATGTGATGACCTACAGCAAAATGTTTATAGGAAATTTTACCGGATATGAGTAAACAAATTTGGACATAATATTTACTCCCGGACTTGTAATTTCTAAACACGAATATGAAATGAATTAATTATTAATTTAAAGAATATACTGTATATATCAGAAGTAATGAATATTATAAATAAAATATTACGTATGAAATGAAGATTAATATACGATTATTTCAATAATGATGATTTTAATGAATTATATGATTAAATATGTAATGATGATTATAAATAAGAAATAAATTATACTTATTATTATTGATGCATTAAAAGAAAAATGTACGGAATGAATTTATTATTGACAAATGTTAGTAAATGGAAAGTGAATGAGATAACTCAATGGAGTAAAATAAATATACAACTGTTTTCAAGGAAATTAAATGAATTTAATGGAAAAGTTAATAAATGAAAGAGTAATACAAACTAATCTGAATATGTACATATTGCATGAGACTCTTAATCTTAGGGCTAACATTATGATTTTATGTTACTATTTTAAAATATCATCTGTTTTGTATAAACACATTTCATTTATTTGTTCCAATTCGGGAGCACTTATGGTATGGATACTAGTTATGAATCTACTCACAATTTTCATATACTGATTTGTTCATAAGTTGAATTTGATGATGTTCTATTAGGTTAACATTTACGTGTATCACACTGGAGTTGATCCATGTGGTGGTAGTTATAGTAACTGCTGAAATTGAGAACGCTAGATGGCAGCACCATATTTGGTGTTGGCAAGGCGGTACTGTATCAAAGTAATTGTTTTTATATTTCATGGATTTCACATTTAACAAAGTTTGTATATTGTTTTCCTGTTACTGTTTAATACCAAAGAAATTGTGTAAATATTTTGTGTTAGAACCTCAACGACAAGATTTAAACATCTAAGGTGTATTATGTACAAAATTATTTTAAAAATCCATCTTGGACACGACTGATATAACTTTACCTAGCCTATCTTTGGATGGTTAGCTTACTACCGAGGACCCAGTGTTGCATACGCACAGGCGAGACCAGTAAGTGTACCACCGATATAGGATCGACAGCATTTTTTATGTTGGAGGGTGGAGTTAGCCTGAGAAACAGCAGTCATTGCACTTTGACTGATCATCCACAATTTATCATCTGTAGTCATTACTTCTCATCATCGGTTCACTCCTACCTTCTCAGGTTCTTGCCCCCCTTTCCAAACGGGGGGCATTCCTAACAACAGGAATTGGACAGACACTCATCAGAACATTCATTTTGTATATCTACATGTCAAGCACAAACAATATGACTGAAAAGCAGCAAGTAGGACTTCACCGACTTCCAGCACAAGTTCCTGGACCACCACCATACTCGACTTTAGTCTCTTCACGGCATCAACGTAGGACAGAGAAAACAGCTACACGCTCTCGATCTCGCTCACCAACTGCAGTAATACCAGGACGTTCTTCATCGAGCAAATCAGTAGGATCATACCAACCAGAAATGGTGTTATTATTCAGTCTTCAGACCCAAATCTCGCTTCATCCATTCGAAACGAACATAGCTATGAGATCTTCGGAAAATCCGCAAAGATGACCAGACCGGAAGATAAACCACCACGGCAACCACCACCACCACGCAAATCACCCACATTATCTGTTGTCATACGAGGCTTAGAACCATCCATCCCGGACAACGAAACAGAAGACGAACTAAAACTGGAGGGACACACTATTCTCAGATGCATCCGTATCAAATCACGAACCGGAGAACCAACATACATGGTACGAGTACTCACCAATAGCCAGGAAACCATTGACGATCTTCTCACTAACGGTGAATATGTGTACAAACGCAGATACAGAGTAGAGTCTTCACATACACCACCACCGCTCCCAATGATATGTGAAAAATGTCAGCAGTGCAACGTGCATCCAACATCAAAGTGTCCAAACGAAGACAAATGCGGATTTTGCTCAGGACCACATAACACTAAATCTTGCAATAACGCTCAACAACCACCGAAATGCACTACATGCGGAGACAATCACCCGACATTTAATTACAAATGTAAAGGGAGACCAGCACCGGAACCATCAAAGCCAGAACTCATAGTTCCAATACGCACTCCAGAAATAAAGCACCAAGGCACAAGCACTGCATCTGTTTTTCAACCAATCACAATCGATCAACTTCTTGCTTTCCTCACCGTAGTGCTTCAGAATATACATCCATTTCAACGACCATTCATCTTGCAACAAATACAGCACGCAGCAAAAACCACTCTTCATGTGAACTTCAATGCAACATATTCTGGTCCTTATGCCCACTTTCATGCTACGACACTCGCAACAGAAGTCTAAATTCAACTCCAAACTCTTCGCACATACAGCCATGGCTTTGATATTTATATTCTTAAATATACGTTCACTTCCAACTCATAAACCTATTTTTGAATAGCTGCTTCTAGAAGAAAAGATCAATGATTTCCTCTTAAACGAAACTTATCTCAAGCCTACCAGCATCTGTAAAATACCACGCTACTCACTCCTTCGAAACGACAGTACACTCCCGACACTCAGAGTAAACGGTGGCACTGCTATAGGTTTTTCACCTTCCATACCTTATTGTTTACACACGCCTCAAATACCCAATCTACCAGAACACATAATTACAACTCTATACTATAAAAATAATTACATCACCCTTGCAACCATCTACATCCGTCCGGGCCATCCCATACCGTATCCGTTCTTTGCACATATCTCAAACAATTTTCGTACATATATTATCATGGCCGATATTAACATACATAGTCTCCCAGACAGAGATAAAATAGCTTTTCAACAATTCATTGAATTTCAAACCACAGGAACTGTACATCAACTGCCGAAACACATCAGACCAATTTCAAATACCACACCGGAAATTGCAATAACCTCTACCAACCTAACACAACGTTGTAACTTCGATGTATTACACCTAATAGGAAGCGATCACGCCCCCATAAAATTCACTTTAATCTGCCAAACTCAATCTTTCACACAAACAAACATACCACTGAGAAAAACACTACGTTTCGACAAAGCAGACTGGATCGGATACAGAGATTATATCAATACCCGCTTGAACCCGAATATCTCATTCACTACTGAAACTGACTTTTATATTCAAATTGACACCATTACCAACACTCTTCATTCTGCATCCGAAAAATTCATCCCACAAACCACCCAACATCCCTACAGACCCAAACTTCCTCCACAATATCTACCACTTACACAATGATCCAGACATCTCTATCGTGACTACCAGAGAACCGGAAATCCAGAATCACTTCGATTACATCGACAATTACAGAGAACTGTTCATAATTACCTTAAAGCATATAAACTGCGACAGTGGGTTAAAACATGTAATAATCTTGCAGACACACCTCACCCGACAAAATATTGAAAAAAATTCAATGCACTTACCGGTAAATACACCAGAACTTCATACCCCTCATACAAAACAACCAGGCATTATACACTGATGATGAGAAAGCCAATGCACTTGCAGACTACCTTCAAGAAATATTCGCCCCTTCGCCTCCTTTCAACCCTTTCGTATGTCATCCCGCGGAACTATTAGATCTCTCATCTCCCCATCTACAGGCAAACATTAACCATACTCTCCCGGAACACCCACTTACTGAACCCATCATTCCTGAAGAAATTACCCAAACATTAGCACTTAAACGCCAATCTGCACCAGGCATTGACCCCATAACCTATAGACACCTTAAAGAAGCTCCCTACTCACTCATCCAACTCCTTGCAATACTTTACACCTTCATCTTGCGTACCGGCATTTCCCCCCTACAGTGGAAGACCTCTAAAGCCCTAATGTTTCTTAAACCACAAAAACCTGCTCACTCCATCTCTTCTTATCGACCAATCCAACTTACATCTGCACTCAGTAAAACTTTAGAGAAAATCCTCGTCCAACGATTACATCTCCATCTAGACCACCACAATCTCATACCTCTCCACCAAGCCGGCTTCCGTCCCAACTTCTCCAGCAATGACCAACTCCTCCGCCTCGTCAATACCATTACAAACCACTTCAATACCTCCCAACCATCCTGTCTCGTCCTGTTTGATTTAGAAAAAGCTTTTGATAAAGTTTGGCACGCAGCACTTATCCACAAACTCCGATCCTTCCAACTACCTATAAAATACATTCGCTTCATATTCAATTTCATTACGAACCGTCTTGCCTACATTCCAATCAATTCCAGAATATCACATCCCATTTTCCTCCACTGTGGTGTCCCTCAAGGATCCGCTTTATCACCTTTACTATACTTACTCTTTGTTGCCAACATGCCCCCTTTACCTCCCAATATTCACCCATTCCAATACGCTGACTACACAGCATTTCTGGCCTGTAGTAAAACCATCCAAAATATAAACAGAACCATGACAGACGCTATCAACTCCTTTACCTCTTGGTGCTGTAAGTGGGAACTCTCCATTAATTCACATAAAACCCAAGCCATCGTTTTCCTTCCTCCTAAACATCAATCACGTTTTCAACGAAATCCGTCACGTCTCACTTTATCTGTTCATCCAAACCCAATCCTAGCTTCAAAACAAGGCACATACCTCGGACTCACCCCTGACCAACACCTAACCTGGCGACCTCATCTCAAAACCATCATTAGCAAAGCGTACAATAGACTAAACTTACTTAAACGCCTTACAGGAACCACATGGGGGCTAAAACCAGAAACAGTGCTAAACACATATAAAGTATTCCTACGCCCGGTTCTCACTTACGGATACAATGCCTGGATTGCCGCTGACCATACATTCTACAAAAAAACTCCAAATACTTGAAAGATATGCCCTCCGTATTGCGTATCGAATAAAACTTCCCAGCCCGACCCAAGACCTATATGACAGACTAACTTTCCAACACTTACTATATCACCTAGAAAAACTACGCATAAAATATGTTACAAAACGTTTCGAAACTAATCATCTGCTATTCCATAATATCATCATCTCACACGAACAGCAAAACCAACCCTCTATTGATAGGCGTACAAAATT